>PIJE02000977.1:93400-99923 GCA_002895965.2 Coryphaenoides rupestris | reverse complement strand
CCTTTTTTTTTTTTATATCGTGGACTCCCTCTCCGTTCTGATTTGGGGAAATGGTGTAGTCTCCCCCACATGTGTAGACCTCCCACCTTCCTGCATGCACTGGACTGACTGGGAGAGACAGAGCGAGACAGACAGATGGTGAGAGAGAGACAGACAGACACAGAGAGAGAGGTGGGCTGTAAACGTGAGCCCCGAGGAGACAAACCTGCTCCCTCTGAGTCAGAGCTGCACTTGGTGGAATATATTCTTTTTGTTCTTATGATTTTTGTACACCATTCCCATTAAGAGTCACTCCCTCTTTGCTCAGCGCGGCCCCTCGTTAATCCTGGTAAGAATGCCCCTCCTACTCATTAAGCCTCATACGAATGCCCCTCCTCCTCCTCATTAAGCCTAATTAGAACGTCCCTCTTCGTTAAGGCCCGTTAATATTGTCCCTCCTTGTTAAGGACCTCGGTGTCCCCTCGTTAGGCTTCCTTAGGGTGTCCCTCCTCGTTAAGGCTCCTTAAGAGTGTCCTTAAGGCTGTAGCTGGCTGTATGGCGTGTGCCCACTCGTGTTCTTTATCTTGATATTTCTTCTCTGGTCTGCAACCTGGTGAGTCCGTCTTCAGATCGTTCCCAACGGTGACAAAGAAACAAAAAAAAGAAGTAAGGATTGATGTTTGTTCTGCTTCAGTGAAGAAATGGTTCCTTTTTTTAAATAAATTAATTTAAACCCTTTATTTTCGCCTCTGATCATCATTTTGCCGTGGTAACCGGTGGACGTGTGGTGTGATGCATTGAAACATGAAATTGTAATAGAATTGTTTTACGCTTCGGCGAGACGAGAGCAAGAGAGAAAGAGCTGCACTTGAAACCTCCTCCTCTCTGTACATTTGCTAATTTGCCATTTCTGCCCAATCCAATTACGGTTAGTTTGTACGGCTCTTCTTGTCCAGTCCAAACCAATAATCCAATCATAGTCATCTTTCCGCATAATTGTGCGGAGGAAATGCCAACCGCAATGTTCTCCGAAATCCCATTACAACGGGCGGACGTACTGTATGAACAACAAGGACGTTTGACGAACCAGTTATTAATCCGTCAAAGGTTTCCATCGCCTCTTGCCTTCGATCAGCTCGTCTGCGGGGCTGCGGTGGCGGTGTCTCCCCACGCGGTGGCGCTGTGGAGCGGTGACTCGGCGCCCAACGTACATGAACACACGCGTGGCGGCCTACGTACACACGAATGACGGCGGATCATGAGGATGCTGAAGCTAATTCAATATGATGCCCACAGCTCTGATATTGCAGCACATGGCTCAGAGCATCTGACCCCGCGTGGATTTGATGAAGGACTGTTATATATATTTACAGGACAGTCTTCGTCGTCACACTTCCGTGCCGTCCGTGGCTCTTCAGGATTCAAGATTTCTTTATTGCCATACTGTATGTAACAAGTACAATGGAACGCTTACTCCACATTCACTACTGCAGTATTCTTCTGAACATACATTCTAAAACAATTCTAGACAATTAGTGAAGATAAGTACCTAATAAGTACAGTAAAAAGTGACAAAGTAAGAGTGGCAATACTATGGCAGGTGGTGCAAAATAGTAAAGTGTCCGCATGTAGTACAGTAATATTTGTATAATAGCATACAAATATGTCTTATGTGTCGCAGGCTAGTGTTGTGTAGTGTGTGTCTGTGTGTGTGTGTGTGTGTATTTGCATGTCTGCCTATGCGCACATGCAGGTGTGCTTTGTGTTCGCGCACACACACACACACACACACACACACACAGAAAGCAACCTCTTGAAACCCAAGAGGTTTCTCTGCTGCCCTCCGCTTACCATCCTCTGGTTCCCATGGAAACACAGCTGGAGTATCTGACCTCTGACCTCAGCTGCTAATCACCGCCGGAGTCTCTTTCCTCCTCCTCCTCCTCCTCCTTTTTACGACATCTGATGATTAAGGTGATGAGGAAGATGGTCGTGGCGTGGGAGGGTGAGGAGGTGAGGATGCATTGGTGATGAAGATAAGCGTCTTCGATGATGATAATGAAGGTGATTGTGTTTCCTGGGATAATAATTCTAATAATAACACTCTCCCCACTAACAAGGCTCTTCAGGGCTCTGATTGGACGGCTCTGGCGGTGGTGGTGGTGGTGGTGGTGGTGGTGGTCGGGCGGGGGGGGGTCCATTTCACTCTGCCACTGGACGTGATTGGACTGTTTCCGTGGAAACCGCTTCCCCCGTTCAGCTGGCCGTCCCTGAGAAGACCTGATGAACGAACGCACATGCACTCTCACGTGCACCTGAGCACGGCACGTGAGAGGATCATGAGAAACGTATATTGTTTGAGCTATAACTACCGTTAATTAATAATTATTATTCATGCTACTACTCTGTCGCATGCATATCATAGGACTCATAGTCATGTTAATTTCTATTAGGTTACGAATTAGGATGATGGCTAGAAGACAGACAGACAGACAGACAGGTAGACAGACAGACCCCAACGTAGCAGATTGTTGTTTACCTCTAAACAAGTTAAGCTAACGACTTCAGCCGTTGTTGACGGTGACTTTTGACCCCCAGGGCCGAACAACATGGCGTCTCTCAGTGGCGTCGGACAGACGGACTGAGACGGAGAAGCGCGTGATGGCAGAACTGAAAATCAGACGATAACACACACACACACACACACACACACACAGCCCGGGGGGGGGGGGGGGGGGGGGGGGGGGGGTCAGAGGACGGTTTGAATGCCAATCTCAAAGTGGGGAAGTTCACACCCCAATCAAGGTGGTCTCGGGCTGACTTTGGAGACTGCAGGTTCAAATCCCGTCAGCGGGTCAGTAAGAGAATACTTTATTTCTACTTTATTTATTGTTTCTAATAAATTAAATAAGTGAATACAAAAATAAACACAACAATATGTTCCACAATAACATTGAAACTTGAAATAAATATGCAAATATGTATTGATTCACAAAATGTGAATGTAATATGAATTATACGTTATTATAATTATAATTATACACTCCTTGAGACACCTTAGAGACTATAACTTGTGCTTTGGTTCTGGATGTCTGTAATAAGACAAATTGAAATCATTAACTACACACACACACACACACACACACACACACACACACACACACACACACACTCTCTCACGCACACACTCACACACACATACAAAGAGAGAGAGAGACAGGAATAGAGTCAGGAATGCAGAGGAAGAGGTGTGGGTCTGAGGTAAAACATCAGCTGGATTGCTGGAGCGGCTCTCCTCCTCACCCCCCAACCCCCTCACCCCTCCTCGCCCCCCTCACCCCCCTCACCCCCTGCCCCACCCAGGGGCCCCTCGACCGACCAACACTGTGTGTGTGTGTGTGTGTGTGTGTGTGTGTCTCTGTGTGTGTGTGTGTGTGTGTGTGTGTGTGTGCTCCCGGCTCCTGATCCGCTCCCGGTGCAGCGCTCCACTCCGTGTCTTCCCTCTCTCATGTCCCCAGATCCAGAAGTAGGTCAGTGTGTGCTTTGTATTATTCAGCAACTGGAAGAAAGAATCTGGACTGTGATCTGGCAGCCAGGCTGAGGTGTGGGGGTGTGTGTGTGCGTGTGTGTGTGTGTGTGTGTGTGCGTGTGTGTGTGTGGGTATTACATGTTAACAATCTAACCGGTGCTGTGCAATATGTATATATATAATAATATATCCATATTGAGTGTGAGAAAGGATATACTGTATGTCTGATGACTTTACAAATGAGCAAATTAGTATTCTGAATGCCATCACGTCTGTCTGTCTGTCTGTCTGTTCCTGTCGGCCTCTCTGTCTACCTGACTGTCTGCGTGCCTCTGTATCTGCCTGTCTGTCTGTCTGTCTGTCTGTCTGCCGGTCTGTCTGTCCATTCAACAACAACACACCCACACGGTACACTGAGTACACACATCCTAACATTTACAGACACACACACACACGCGCACACACATTTTTTTTCCATTTCCATTTATGTGGAAATTCCAATTCCACATAAATAAACATGTATTTAGATCATACATAAATAAATAAAAAGACAGAACGACGCAAAGCATTCAACCGATGCCTTGCCAGTAGTGTGTACCAGGAACGCAATGTACCGACACACAAACAGGAATCACAGGTGGAGATGGCAACACCTCCAGGGAGAGTGTCTGCAGACGCCACGAGCTGCGCTGTCGACCTGCTGTGCCTCCGATCCTCTTAGACATACAGTATCGTAGACAAGTGCTTTGTTAAACAGACGTGAGTCTTAAGATCGTGAATTCTGTTTCGGTGAATTTGTTGTGAATTTGTGTGAATCCTGAATGATGGTGAGCGTCGCTGTGAGCTGTGGTGTTCCTCAGGGATGCTATCTGTTTACCTTCAGAAACGTCTCCGGGCTTTTATCTCTTGATTTCCCAATGCGAGCCACAGGTATGCAGGGAAGACATTTTTTTAGTATAATACAGTTTACAATATAAAACACCAGTAATATGGTCTAATATTATACAGTTTAAAATATAAAAAATACACAAAAAATAAAAGTGTGTTGTTGGCTATTTAAACATGACTTATGCAACACTTCTAAATGATGAATAGCTTGTCCATGTCGGACCGTCCGTAGACAATGGAACACACGCAACACACACACACTAAACACACACCGAACACGCACACCGAACACGCACACCAGACACACACCGAACACACACCAGACACACACCAAAACACACCAAAGACACATCAAACCAAATCGGCCACCAAACATGAGGAGAATGAATGGGCAGAAGAGATGCACATGTGTGAATGGAGGGTTTGCTGTTGCCATAGTGACTGCATCCGGTAACAACACCCCCGTTCCCACGACGACCAAGGACAGCTGTTTAGTAACACACCGCACACACAAAACACACAAAAGAAACACGTTCACCGATGTGTTTGTGTGTGTGTGTGAGTGAGGAGGGTAAAGCTTGACAGCGGAACTAGCGGGTCGCTGGTTCGATTCCCATCTCCTCCTGACTGGGTGTGTGTGTCAAGTGACATTCAAGATTTCTTTATTGCTATATGTAACAAGTACAATGGAATGCTGCAGTATTCCTGCAGTATTCTTCTAACCATAAATTCTAAAACAACTCTAAACAATTAGTAATACTACCGTAAGTACAGTAAAAAGTATTCTTCTAAACACGTGTGTGTGTGTGTGTGTGTTGTGTGTGTGTGTGTGCATGGGTGAATGTGTGTGTATGTGTGTGTGTGTGTGTGTGTGTGTGTGTGTGTGTGTGTGCATGGGTGAATGTGTGTGTATGTGTGTGTGTGTGTGTGTGTGTCTGTGTGTGTGTGTGCATGGGTGAATGTGTGTGTATATGTGTGTGTGTGTGTGTGTGTGTGTGTGTGTGCATGGGTGAATGTGTGTGTATGCACGTGTGTGTCCGAGTGTCCAGTTTCTCCGTTCTCTGTTTGACCTGAACCGAGAACCGAGTAAGAACAGGGAATTGTGGGTAAAGGGGGATAGCTCCAATCAGGTCACAGGTCTTAATCTGAGATGGGGGGAGGGGGGGGGGGGGTGTTATATTGCGTTGCTGTTTATATGTCTATTTGTTCATATTTGTCATTGCTGCTGCTCTTTTTTGCTGTAAATACCAGAAATAGTGTGGATATTCTGATTCTGATCCAATTTGTGATATTTGTAATATTTGTGTTGTTCTGTTGCACATTCCGCCGAGCATCGGCACTTTTTCATTTCACTGCACATACAGTATGTGTGTGTATGTGACAATTCAACTTCTTGAATCTCGAACCTTGAATCTTGAATCTCGTTAGCCTCACGTTGTGGATCACACACACGTGTCGTCTGAAGACACCACCTCCACCGGGTGGCGAAGAACGCTCTCTGGGTGAGATTCAAGATTCAAGATTCAAGATTCAAGATTCAAGATTCAACATTCCTTTCTTGCCATAGTACAATAGCACACTTACTCCCCATTCACTCCTGCAGTATTCTTCTAAACATACATTCTGAAACAAATCTAAACAATTAGTAATAGTAAGTACAGTAAAAAAGTATTCTACAGCTAAAGGAATATACACCCAACCACACACACACACACACACACACACACACACACACACGTTACTGTATTGTTTAACATCAACACACGGCTTCTGATCTTACTGTTATGTTAACATTTAACAGCAGTCTGGTGGAAGTAGGTCACCATAGCATGTGATTTAATACCCCCCCCCCCATGCCGAGGTCAAAGTCCGGGTCATTTGTGAGCTTCAAAACGTCAACTCAAGTTAAACTGTGCAAGTTGAAAGTTTGGGCGTTTGGAGGAGTTTCTGCCTTCGGTGCAGCGACTCATTCATATGCAAGAAAAACAACTCAGAATGTGAGCATTTAAAACCAAAGCGAGTCTCCTCCAAGTCCCACAGGGTTTAAAGTGTTTGTGTCATTTAGTCAAAATATCATCATCATCATCATCATCATCATCATCCCCTCACACACAGTATGAGACACCT
>PIJE02000977.1:69764-86877 GCA_002895965.2 Coryphaenoides rupestris | reverse complement strand
GCGTGCGTAGCGTAGCGTAGCGTAGCGTAACGACTTCCGAGGACGGGCCAAAGACACACATCACGGCGCACAAGGCTTTACTACCAGGGTCACGCCTGCCCCATGATATCAGCGTGCGTGACGTTTCGCAGGGCAAAGGTTATTTTTCACTCCCTGCGGACTGAAAAAGAATCAACCCATTGTTTGTGGGCAGAGGCGGAGTCTAAAGTCATTAACTTCATGAACAATCATTACACCGTCTCCTTGGAGTTATTGGTACAATCTCAGCAGGGTTTTGAGCGACGGTGTTCATGCTGACTCTCATATCAAACTCCTGAGCGCCGTGCAGGTGAGGGTCACCAATCAGATTGCCGGTCATCGATTTGTCGACCTCTGATCTCTGAACACGGTGACACGGTGAGTGAGTCCCACCTCTGCACTCCGTCCCGGACTGGTCGTCGTCGGAAAGGAGGCAGGAGAGCGAGAGCCGTAACCCAGTCACTCCCTACCTGCCTCGCACGGCCAGCGCACGGCAGCCGCACGGCTTAACCCCTGACCCCCAACCCTCCGGGAAAAAAGACTTAAGTGTTTGGCTCCGCCCCCCCGACACGGAGCACACAAGCAACCTTGCACCTGCTTTGCCGATCGGGCACTATAGCAAACAATATATGTTTTTATTTCACATTATAGCACATTTACCAGACACGGCACTGCGTAATGAGCATTATATATGTTTTATTATATATTTTACGTCACATAAAGACACTTAAAGTCCTGACTAGACCTGCTTAGATTCATGTTCTGGTCAAAAGCAGCAGAACAGGCTGTATTCAACAGGCTTTAGCGCTCTCCTCCTCCCCGCTACGACTAACAGCCATCAGGTGGACATCTATTAGAGGCTGAGGTCTATTTCCAGGGCCGGGGGGGCGCCCACCTGTCTGAGTCTTAGCGAGGCCGTAAGTCTCGTCTCGCTCTGCGCCGGCGGTGCTTAGACCGGTCCGACCACACCTGACAAGACAACCTGACAATCTGAGCCTGCGTGGAACTCCTTCAACCTGTTAGCCGCTCATGTTGACGTGTAAGCGACTCATGTTTACCATGTCAGGTTCTCTGGTTGCCATGTTAACTTCTCTTGTTGCCATGTTAGCGTCTCGTGTTGCCATGTCGGCCGCTCATGAGTCATGTTGTCATGTGAGCATCCCATGTTGCCGTGTTAAGCTTCTCATGTTTGCCATGCAAGGTTAGCTGGTTGCCATGTTGGTTTCTCATGTTTCCATATTAAGTTCTCATGTTTGCCACGTTAGGTTCTCATGTTTGCCATGTAAGGTTCTCTGGTTGCCATGTTGGTTTCTCATGTTTCCATGTTAAGTTCTCACGTTGCCATGTTAGCTTCTCATGTATTTCGGTGTGTTTGTGAAACTGGTGGTTTGATTGGTCCTGAGACTCCAAGAGTCTTAGGGAGGAGAGGAGGTGGAGGTGGTGGTGGTGGTGGGGTGGTGGTGGAGTTTATGCAGAGTCCAGGTGAACCTCTGAACAGGTGAGTCTGGACACACTGGTCATTAGAACCTAATAGAACCAGCTGGACTGGATCCTGGTCCTTAAATGATACAGAGGCATAACAGGACAGACTAGGACCAGGTCAGAGTCGGAGACCAGGACAGAGGCAATGTTGGTGGTGTCTGCTTGGTGGCACGTCGCCATCTAGTGGTCGAGAGGAGGAGGTACAGCTGCAGTCCTCTCCACTCTAACTTGATGGTGCAAATTGAAGAAAGAACTTATTTTAAAATATACAGTAGATCTGGACGTTTGTGAATGGGAAGTTTAAATGACTAAAACGCAAACGAGCGAGATTGTGTGTGTCTGAGTGTGAATACATTCTGAATCGTTGTTCTCTGCAAACATGAAACATGAACCAAAACACAAAAACACACAATCGGCAGATCCACTTACAGCGGACATAAGAACGTGTGTCCAACGTGTGTGTCTCCCCTAGACCTGCTCCCCTCCTCCCGGGACACCGCCAGCCCCATCGACCCCGAGTCCATCCAGGTCCCGGTGGGCTACAACCCGGACCCCGCGGACCTGGCCCTGTCCAGCGTCCCGGGGCAGGAAGTGTTCGACCCGCGCAAGAGGAAGTTCTCGGCCGAGGAGCTGAAGCCGCAGCCCATGATTAAGAAGGCGCGCAAGATCTTCATGCCTGAGGACCTGAAGGTAGACACCCACCCCCACCCCCCCCCCCCCCCCCCCCCCACTGCTACTGGTTGTTGTTGACGTGGCAACAAACTGAACTCAGATGTAAATAAACTGAGCTTGGATGTAAGACATGTTTTATATTTTATCATTTTTTGATTTTTGAGATTTCTCTTAAGACTGTAAATTTGTAAATTTCTTAATCTTATTTTTATTATTCTATTGTTTATTACTCTTCATTATTCTATTGCTATGCAACCTCTGGCCTAAGAATTTCCTTCGGGATTAATAACGTTTTATCTTATCTTAAGACATGCACCTTTTAATTGCTTATTTTTTAGATATATCTTTTTAGAATTTTTAGAATTTCTATATTATTACTCTCTGTTTAAGAGAGCAATTAATCTGGTTCTGATTCAGATTCAGATTCAGATTGTGACATAAATGTAAAGTTCACGTTCATGTAAAGTTTGCAAGAAAAATAGAAACAGGGCCACATGAAGGGGGGCGGGGTTAAATAGGTCGGGGGAAGTGCTGTGATCCGTCGGTACCGATGCCCCCCCGCTGATGATGACCTGACCTTTGACCTTTCACCTGTGTGTGTGTCCAGGACGACCGGTACTGGGCACGGCGGCGGAAGAACAACGTGGCGGCCAAGCGGTCGCGGGAGGCGCGCCGGCTGAAGGAGAACCAGATCGCCATCCGCGCCAACTTCCTGGAGAAGGAGAACCAGGCGCTGCGTCGCGAGGTCGCCGACCTGCGGCGGGAGCTGGCCCGCTGCGGCACCGTGGTGGCCCGCTACCAGGAGCGCCACGGGCCCCTGTGAAGAGGGGACCCCCTGGAACCTCCTTCCAACCCCCCCTGACCCCTGACCCTCACCCTACTGGCGCCCCCCCCCCCACACACACACACACACACAAGTACACACAAACACATACACTCCCCAGACCCCCCACACCCACTTCCAACCCCTGAACCCTGACCCCTGACCCTCACGCGCACACACACCCGACGTGATGTTTTAGAAGGACACACAATATCTGTCCCCTCTGCAGACTCAAACACTCACACCTGATGCACACACACACACACACACACACACACACACACACACAGACACACACATACACACAGACACACTCCCTGGAACCACGCACACACACCTGACATTATTGGACAATATCTGTCCAATATCTGGTCGAACTTTTACAAACCCTACACCCTCTGCAGACGGAAACACACACGATGCACACACACACACACACACACACCAACACACACACAACAACCATGGCATCATCTGCTGTTCACACCGCCCCCCCCCCCCCTCTACGAGGAGCTATCGATGATGAGCCAACACACACCAGACCACGACCCCTAACCCTAACCCTAACCCTATATACCCACAATGCACCTCTCCTTCTGTTCTTTTGACATTGTGAAACCATGGCGACGTGACGGACACTGTTGAACACCCGAAGTGGGTTCAAGTTTGGACCTGAGGGAGACGATGGAGCTGTTGTACGTTGTTCCTCTTCCTCCTCCTCCTCCTCCTCCTCCTCCTGCTGTGGTTGCTGGGTTATATTTTAGAGGAATAGTTCACTAAATGTTGGAGTCAAGCCCGGTAACCTCGGTAACGTCTGTGCCGTACGTGTTGCCGAGGGTTACCGCCGGTTAAAGATGGACGAGGAGGTTCGATCGATTTCGTTATATTTACAAAGTGAACAACTTTTGGTTTAAAACTTTAGCAAAAGTTTTAAACTAGAATGGCCGGACACGGTGATTGATTCGTATCTAACTACAGGTATTATCGGGACAGTTTTTCAACCGCACAAAACGTCACGCCAAAGAAAGACCCGTGAACATTATACTATATTACATTTATACTGAGATACAATCACAATCACACTGTGACAGAGGCCAGTGAAATGCCTCGATGTCGACCGTCATCACAAGTACTCAATCGATGATTGATTGAATACCTGGTACCTGGTACCTAAACCTGGTACCTAAACCTGGTACCTAAACCTGGTACCTAAACTAAACCGTCGTCACTTTAATCCTGAAACTAATCAGCATCGTGGAACTAGACGGCCGCGAGGTCTGCACCATAAACCTACTCCACAATCCAGTCACAATTTCGGTGGATTTATCCGTTTACCAGAGTCTCCTCCTTCCTCCTCCTCCTCCTCCTCTTCACCAGTTATCCCTCTTTTTTCTCAGATGGAAGATTGTTTGTTGTTGTTGTTGTTGTTGTTGTTTTAATTTCATTTTAAATATCCGGTGTTATAACTGTTATCGTCATGTGACTACAACTCTGAACAACGTGTCCTCCACCTCGTTTAGGAAGAGATCAACTTCGCCAAAGTTGTTCCGAGTTCTTTTTTCCCGTTATATTTACACACACACACACACATACATATATATATATATATACATATAAATATATATTATTTGTTTGTTTCTTTTGTTCTTTGTTGTTAGCATGTTTCGTTAGTTTGTTTGCGATCAGCGCAACAGGAGCCGCGATGTGTGTTAGCGGGGTTAGCCTGTGTTAGCGGGGTTAGCCGGTGTTAGCACGGTTAGCCTGTGTTAGCGGGGTTAGCCTGTGTAGCACGGTTAGCCTGTGTTAGCGGGGTTAGCCTGTGTTAGCGGGGTTAGCCGGTGTTAGCGGGGTTAGCCGGTGTTAGCACGGTTAGCCTGTGTTAGCGGGGTTAGCCGTTTGAATGTAGACCGACAGAACCTGAAAGAAAACAAAACCCCTGAATCAACCTGTTTACTTCACAAAGAGTTATATTGCTTAATATGGAAAGATGCTATGTTTATATATAAAAGTTATTCTACGTGTTCATTTTGTACAGTACATTTCCTACACTAAATATACATAAATATATATATATTTTAAAGGCACAACACATTCCAAATACTATTATTGGCGAATAATATACTGTTACTCAAAGGTATCGTGGTATTCTATCTTGTGTTCGCTAAACATAGAATATATTTTCATTTCCATTTCCTAATCCCGCGGGGAATTCTCTACTCCGGCTTTATGTGACGCGTGGCTCTCTGTGTTTTCCTTTACTTTTGCCGCGACTAAACACTATGTTTGTGTTGCTAACCGTTGTTAAGCCGCGTGGCTTAACCCTCACGTCGTGAAGGCTTCAGCTCGGCCGATGTTTCCGTTCATCCATGCGCTCGCTGCTCGTGTTGCGTGCTGGTCCGCTGTCCGCTCGAACCCCACGCCGCCGTTTCCATCGCCGTGCCGCACGCTTTGGTTGTACGATAGCTCGCCGCCTCACTTTAGAGTGATGTCACCGCCGCCTCACTTTAGAGTGATGTCATCGCCTCACTTTAGAGTGATGTCATCGCCTCACTTTAGAGTGATGTCATCGCCTCACTTTAGAGTGATGTCACCGCCTCACTTTAGAGTGATGTCATCACCTCACTTTAGAGTGATGTCACCGCCTCACTTTAGAGTGATGTCACCGCCTCACTTTAGAGTGATGTCACCGCCTCACTTTAGAGTGATGTCACCGCCTCACTTTAGAGTGATGTCACCACTACCTCACCCGCGGGCGGAAGAGAGAGAAACCCGATAATTCTGAGTCAATTTCAGTGCCTTGAACACGTCGACTGTTCATCTCGGTCAGTCAGCAGAGAGAACGCCCCCCCCCCCCTCCCCCGGGTTAAGGCCCCGCTCCGACGGACCCCCGTACCCCTGGTGTTTATGGCAACACCGATGCTTTGTTTTCCGGAGCGTACAAAACGGTAGATAGAGCGTCAGGAAGTAGTTCTCTTATGTTATGGGTGTCAACGAGGTGACTTTGTGCTGCCCTCTCTGTCTCTGGCCATGTGTCTAAATAAACTCTTTACCAGTTGCTCTCTCTGCTTGCCTCTTCTTGCTGGGATGTCCCGAAAGATGTCGTGGAAAATCTCGGAACAATCAATGACCAAATTACGTGAAATGAAGTAATAACAAGCGTACATTTATTCTCGAGACAAAACAGGACAAACAAATAGTCAGCGCTGAACGCTCACACCGTACAACGGGCCACCGAGACCTGTTGGAGGATGATGGCGTTGTGAAGAGGAGTCCGGCGTTCATATTTATGCAGGGTGTTACGTAACAGGAGTCTGCGGACTGCACCATACGAGTCACGCGAGAAGCCTCTGTGCCGTCTCCAATTAAAGGAAACATCCTGACAAAGAGTCTTCTTTGTCAGGATGACATTTGGCACGACGTCTTATATAGATTAACCCACAGTTTGAGGATATGGCCTTGACTGGATCATCTAGCGAGCGTTAGTTCACTTACAAACGTATGGTCCCTGGACTCTGATGCATCCGCCGTCGTCATGTCATGTGGTAAGTTCAGCAAAACATGGCCGCACACAGGAGTTCATACAGGATGAGCGCCTCAAGGTGAGAGGAGGAGATGTATCCTCCCTAGCTCAAGGTGAGAGGAGGAGATGGATCCTCCCTAGCTCAAGGTGAGAGGAGGAGGAGATGTATCCTCCCTAGCTCAAGGTGAGAGGAGGAGATGGATCCTCCCTAGCTCAAGGTGAGAGGAGGAGGAGATGTATCCTCCCTAGCTCAAGGTGAGAGGAGGAGGAGATGTATCCTCCCTAGCTCAAGGAGAGGAGGAGGAGATGGATCCTTCCGAGCTGAGAGGGCCTTAACTCCCACAGATCAGGTGTGTTTTTCCACTAACAAGGGATACAACCTTGACTGGACCACGGTGCCATTGTACTGGAGTCTTAGTTCACTGAGTTCATGAAAAACAGAAACTAGGCAGAACACGTCTATATAAGAATATAGTGTGCAGCTCAACGAAACATACAGGCATGTAGAACCTTTAACTATATGTACAGTATATGGTCATTTTTCCCACGACAAAGACTTAAAGACTTATTATTTTTTCAAAATTGATTAAAAGTTTGTAAAATATTCTCAGAACAGAACTGGAGCACCGCATGCCTTAGTCATGATGAATTTAGAATGTTGGTTGTTTTGATTTGCACGTCTTTTAATGAATAAAATTGTGGTACAAAAAAAGAATGGTGGATCTTAATGTGGCTAAATAAGCCTAAAAGCCTGAATGTGCTAAAATTAATACCGTCATGGGGAAATGCTAAGATGACAAGAAATAAAATGTATTACAGGCCCACCGGAAATACTCAGTAAGTATGAGCAGATGCTGTGTTGGCAATTTGAACACAACAGTAAAACCAAATAATTTTTTTTCATAGATATTATATTAATAATACAAATGGAAAAAAACATTCACAGAGCTTTAAGAAAAGTGTGGAATAAAAATGTTGCTTCCCCCCAAAAAATAAATTAGGATTCTGAATTAATTCTTTACGGCTCCAAAATTAATCTTCGTCTTCTGGGCCGTCATCGTCGGTCCGGCGTCGCCCCACCGTCGGCCCGACATTGGCCGGGCGTCGGGGTCAGCTGAACGGCCCATCGGTGGTTTCTCTCATCGACGGCCGTTCAACATTCAGCTCAATGGCTTCCTCGTCTCTCTCTCTCTCTCCATCCCTCCATCCCTCCATCTCTCCCTCCCTCATCGCCCTCAACTCTCTTGTGAATTTAAATGTTTACATGAGGCCTCGATGGAGTCAAACATGAGGACGACTTGAACCCGAGTGTCCAGAGCTTCAACCTACAGCTCTGTCCGCTCTCGTATCTTTTATTCACTGTAGACATTTGGAATGGAACCGATACACACGCCAACATGGGAGTAACCACTGGACAGGAATTAAAGGTGGTGAGGGTTGGCGAGGGCGACATCTACTGGCCGAGCGTTGCACTGCGATGACAAAATGAGAACACGGGAGACGGGCTACAGTCTAGAACACCCTTTTATTCAATCAAGTGAAGGCATGGCTCTTTTCAAACTGTTATTTTTTTATTATTATGGAAAAGAATCGGTAATTAACATGCATTTCACCGCGGGCTCTCAACCTTGTGGACTGCGTGCACGGGGAGGGGTGGGCACCCTGTGGGTCGGGGGGGGGGCCGGGGAGGGTTACTTGGATTGGCTTCCAGGGTCCAGCGATGACCTTTGGTGGGGGTCGGGTCGGGGGGGGGCGGGTCGGGTCGGAGGGGGGGCCGGGTCGCTCATTCCACGTCACTTAACGCCGCCTGCTTCGACGAAACGCGTTTCAAAAAACAAACAGGAATACAAAATAAAATAAAATCACGGCCGACCAGACAGGGTGAAGCTGCTCGAAACTCAACTCATCATCCTCATCTAATCATCGATAATCAATAATCCCGTCGGGTAGGGGAGGGGGGAGGGGGGGGGGGTCCCACCCCACCCGGCCTGAACGCTCTGTGCACCCTGTTCCGTCTCCGTTATTATGGCTTCTGGTTTGGCGAGACACTTATAGTAATACTGCGGATGGCTTTACGTTTTTACGCGCGCGGAACGAAGGACGTGTACAAGCTGCCTGCGTGTCGACTGTTTGTTTGCTGTGACTGTTTGTTTGCGGGGGAACGTAAGGAACAGATCCGTTGATCCTGCTGGTGCTGGTGCTGGTTGCCGGTCACCCCGTCAGCTTTTAGAGCCGGACGACTTTGGTCAAAATATCCCGACATTTCGGCGTGTCGATTATTTACGATAATTTTTTTTATTTTCAGTATGGGTGTGTTGATAAATAACAACAATATTGTGACGCTGTGTGTGTGTGTGCGCGTTTGCGTGTGAAAACTTAGCGATTGCACGAAATATGACTTTTCCGAGCCACCCTGGCCCGGCGCGGTCCGTGGATAAGGTGCTGAGAGATTTCGGAGAATTTTTACTCCGTTTTTTTGTGTTTAAATACCTGGTCGCATTCAACCACTAAAAGGTGCATAGAGAGTCGAATGTCTGAAGGCCGGGTCTAACCTCAGCCTAAGATACGCGATAACAATATAAAAAGATGGAAAAGCAAATCCAAATTAAATTCTTAAAAAAAATAAATAGATACGAATAAAAAAAGATTACAAACATATCTGTCCACCCTAAGTAAGACCCCACCGCCTCCGGGCCCTCAGCCAATCAGAGCCAAGTGGCTAGGGAGCCCTCGACACACTTGATTGGTCGCGGCTTGCTGCCCATGGAAACCGCTCTCAACCCCCCCGTCCCCCACACGGTGGTTCAGTCCAGAGCTCCAGAGCTCCAGAGCCCCGCCCTGCCGCACCCCCCCCTTGTTAAGGACCCTGGACCTCCCCCCGCCGGTGGTTCAGTCCAGAGCTCCAGAGCCCCGCCCTGCCGCGCCCCCCCCCTGGTGATGGACCCTGGACCCCCCCCCACCGTGGTTTCAGTCCAGAGCTCCAGAGCCCCGCCCTGCCGCCCCACCCCGGTGGTGGACCCCCCCCCCCCCTCCAGGTGGTTCAGTCCAGAGCTCCAGAGCCTCGCGGTGCAATTTGTTCATAAGCTGTCGAACGGAGAAGCCGAACAGAGAGAGAGAGAGAGAGAGAGAGAGAGAGAGAGAGAGAGAGAGAGAGAGAGAGAGAGAGAGAGAGAGAGAGAGAGAGAGAGAGAGAGAGAGAGAGAGAGACGGGTATGGCGATACAATGTGAAGCGTACAGGACGAGAGTAACATGTGAGCTAACTGCATTCTGCTCAGACAAAGAAAAAAAAACAACAGAAAAACAAAAAAACGGAACCAAAAAAACAAAAAAACAAAAAACATTTTTGCCGTTTTCTTAATCATGTGTTGTAGTTCCTCCGCTCGGAGACGGCGAGGAGAGAGACGGGGAAAGAGAGAAGGCTACTCCAGTGTCTAAAGAGAGACAGAAGAAGACGAGAGAAGACAGAGGAAGAGAAGACAGACTTTTTTTTTTTGCGTGGTTTTTTTTGCGTTTTTTTTTTGTTGCTTTTCTTAATTATTCAACAATAAAAATAACTAAATGACACCGATTTCCTTTAGTACTAGAGGTATACTGTAGTACGAGGTATACTTCAGCACTAGGTATACTGCTTTTAAAAGCTTGACAGAAACAGGATATAAAGGAGGGAATTCTTTTTTTTGTGAGTTTTTTTTTCTTCTTTTTGTTGTTTTTTTTTTGGACATGGGCACTCAGGTTTACAAGATGGAGTCGTGTGATCAAAAGGCACTTTTTAGGGACAACCTTTACAATGCTCTGAGTCTAGGAAACTACGTCACCAAACACATACGAGAATCATTTACAGCTGGGAGGGGTGGAGAGGGAGAGAGAGAGGGTGGTGGAGGTGGAGGTGGGAGGTGGAGGTGGTGGGGTCCGGGAGAGTTCACTCTAACACTGCATCAGATCGATCTGCGGACCGCCGGACGGAGATTTCAGTTTAGCTTGCATCTCCAGAGAGTTGGCGGTTGAAGGTTGAAGAAAAATGCCTTTTGTCACGATCTTCTCACACAGTGAACCCCCCCCCCCCCCCCGCCGCCACACACACACACACACACACACACACACACACACACACACACACACACACACACACACACACACACACACACACACACACACACACACACACACACACACACACACACACACACACACACACACACACACACACACACACACACACACACACGGTGAATACAACAGAAACAAGAAGGAGGATAATGGTGTAATCCTATGATATGACCGCGCCGTCTGGGTCATCATTCATTACGTTGACTGTTAGCCTGGAGAAGCACCTGGTTGTTTTCCATAGTGATAATATATTTGTACTTTTTTTTTTTTAGGATTTCGCTAAACTGTTTCCTTCAACCCTCCCGCGTTCCAATAAACAAAATATCACAAATGAGAAACATTTTCAAACAAAGCAAAAAAAAAGCAAAAAAGAGAAAAATGAGAAGAAAAAAAAATAAAAACACAAAATGGAAAAAAATTCGAAACATTTTTTTCCCCCAAAACACGTGTACAAAGACGAGGGATATTTTCTCTATGCTCTCGTGTTTAGAGTCCCGGAGCGCGTGGACTTTACAAAACAAACTCGAGGGGGGGGGGACCCCCTGGTTCTCCTCTACCCACAAGGCATTGCACATGGCTCAATCAACATACATCATTTTAGTTTCAACAACAATACGTTCCCCTCGGAATCGGAAAAACTACCAATTTTTTTTTCTCGTGTATCTCGTAACTACGTCATCGCGGTGCGCTATCTAGGGCTCTCTACGGTCCTCGCCGGGGGGGCGCTATCTAGGGCTCTCTACGGTCCTCGCCGGGGGGGCGCTATCTAGGGCTCTCTACGGTCCTCGCCGGGGGGGCGCTATCTAGGGCTCTCTACGGTCCTCGCCGGGGGGGCGCTAGCGGTCTGCGGTTCCTCTAGAAACAGAGCAGCGTGGAGACTCCGTCCGAACGCAGCACTCGACCTCCTGTCCGTTATTTACCCATTTATCGGACATCAAGTGGAAGATATATATTTTTTTACAAATTCACCAAACTCACCGATGAAACTGTGTCTGTTGCTTGCTATAATCTTAAAGTAGTCCAGGCGGTGAAAGTTTATATGCAAGAGACGAGTCTTCAAAATATACATTTTAAGACGCACATATTTATTTTCTTTTTCTCGAGATTGTTCCGACATTCCTCACCTCGTAAAAAAGTAATAAATTGAGACTTTTGCAACTAATCTGGTTCACTGCCTGGACTACGTTGGATTATAGGAAGCCACCAACACAGCCGTAACAGAATGAATGTTTTTTTTTTTTTTTATTATATCTTTACCCTCAATTAATTCGATGAATAGGGAAATAATAGTCTGGGGGCCGAGCGCCGTGTTCAAAGTCTACACGCATTCCGTTTATAGAGGATGCGGTTGCCGGGCAACGCAGGGGAGGGGAGGGGTTATGATCACCACGACAACCAGGGTTGCATCTCGTTTGTTTTCCTAAAACAATTTTCCTTTTCCAATAAGTGCGACACACACACGCCACGCTTCAGAAAATAACTAGACTGCCACGGAGCTTATCTTGCAAATAAAAACATGTACGTATATATCTATAGTTATATATGTGTTATTATATATAAAGATGCTTGCAGGTATGCAGAGCCGCGCCTCTTCTTCGATAGCTTATACGTGAGAAAGAAAATAAAAATAAAAACCTGAAACGACGTCTGACGAGTTGCATAATGGAGATATCGAGGCACTTTCCAGCGATCGGAAAATCAAATCACCTCCTCTGGGCCCCAGTAGGGGGTGCTGGTCACGGGTGGGGTGGGGCGGGGCGGCGCAGACATGTGCACTTTCTCCCTGATAAATTGAATCTTGGCCAGGCAGTCCAGTTATTTTGTGAGGTTGGTTGGGGGGGGGGGTGGGGGTGGTTGGGAGGGGGGGGGGGGTGGGTGGGGGTGATGAAGGGGGAGGGAGACTTAATTGGAGTGGATAGCTCGTTAATTAAAGTGAATTAAAGTGAACACGTGGTGCGGCGAAATGGATTAAGATGAAGACGCACGTCGACCTCATCACGATTGTCTACACTTCCCTTTGAAATTTCAATCCGCCGCGCGACCGATCGCTCAAACTCCTTTTTTCGTTCGCTTTGACGTTTTTTCTTTTTCTTTTTTTTACACAAAACGCTGACGAGGCATTGGATTAAATTAAATGTGCGTGCGTGTGCGTACTATGCGCGCGCGTGCGTGTGTGTGTGTGTGTGTGTGTGTTACTCTGTGTGTGTGATTGTAGCGGGCGAGGGCGCCGGTCAGACCGGGCCGATCCCTCGCTGTGAATTGGCTGGACGGCTCTCGCTTTGCTGCCGTCGACTTTTTAGTGCATTTTGTCGTCTTCGTCTTCTTCTTCTTCTCGTTCAGGGGCTGATTGACACACATTTCCTGTCAGGACAGGAAGTAAGGACATGTGGGGGGGGGGGGGGGGTGCTGGCCGATGTGTGATGGTCCCGATAGCGACTAACTAATGTCCGCCTGCCTGCTGAGTCAAGGGGGTCAGACCCTCTCTCTCTCTTCCAGTCGCTCCGTCACACCTCGACGTCGCTATGCAGTACAGTCCACACGGCCAGCCCACAATACTAACACTTCAGGCTCAACAGTAGTTTCAAAATAACTCGTAACGGTTTTTTTTTTCCGTCCGAGCTCGGGGTCGGAGTCGGTGGTGTTTTGTTAGGTAAAGGTAAGCGGGGAGGGGGAGGGGGAGGGGAGGGGGGGGGGGGGGGGGGGGGCGTCTTTTAAAGAGAGTTTCACTCTGGTAGGTTTTGGAAGTCGCGGGTCCGCGTCCGACGTTTTTCCGTGGCGAGCGACGTTTCGTTTTCCGTGGCGACGTTCCGTGTTTCCGTCCTCTTCCTCCGTTCCGGTCGCCTTGCTGCCTTTCTGCCATAAGGTGCTTTCATTTCATTTCATTTCAAATCCAAAAAACAATTACAAAATAGTACAAATTCAAGGGAACATATTCAAACAAGACAACAGAATAACAAAACCTACTCGTCTAATGTTCTTTTTTTTGTAACTTTTCTTTCGTCTACTTTATAAAATCGTGGGATGGGGATGGGGATGGGGATGGTGGGTTGGATGTGGAGACCGCCGGACATGCGGCTATACCGCGGTCGATCTCGTTGCCGCGGTAACGGGGGGCATGAAATAACCATGTCGGTACCATCGTGTTCACGTGTGTGTGTGCGCGTGTGTGTGTGTGTGTCTGATGCGGTGTAATACGTGATATTTGGATCATTAATTGAAGTGTTTTTGGCGATTTAACATTTATATGTTAACCAGGAACCAGGAGTGTGTGTGTGTGTGCATGTGTGCGTGTGTGTGCGTGTGTGTGGTGTGTGTGTGTGGATGCATCGTGTCCCGGGTGACGACCGATAGGGGTGGGGTCGGAGGGGGGGGTCAATGGAACGGAGCCGTCGGGGTTTTGAACCAACAAACCGACCGACCCGTTAAGACGGGGAGGAGGACGTGTGTTTTTAACACCTCGCTCTCTCTCTCTCTCTCTCTCTCTCTCTCCCGTCTGGTTTTACAAACCTCGTTCTGTGGGGGGGTGTGAGGGGGGCAGGGTTCTGTTGCCGTGGTTTCCCCGGGGGGTGGGGTGGGGGGGGGGGTGAATAGAATATAGTGCACATCGTTTTAGGGTATTAGTGTTTCGCTTGTTCAACGCAACGTAGTGCAATCCTCACAGAGATCTGTTTTGGTTGTCCGTGGTTAGTAGGAGAGGACGGGGGAGGGTGGAGGAAGGGGCGGAGTCAAAAAGAGTTCGGAACGAGGAACACGTTGGCGTTGTCTTCATCGTTTTTTTTGGGGGTGGATGGGGGGGTGGATGGGGGGGTGGATGGGGGGGGGCGGGCGGGCGAGAGACACCGCCGTGGCAATGGACTGTAGCTTTTTTACGATTCGATTCTTCTTTTGGAAACGAGACGAGTCAGATCTCTCTTGGTTGGTTTAAGATGTTTGGGTGATTTTGTTTGTTTGTTTGTTTGTTTGTTGTTTTTTTGGGGGGGGGGGAGGTGTGTGGGGGGTGGATTGGGTCTCCCTTTCAAAATGTCTTCCTGGTTGTTGTTGTTGTTGCTGCTGGCTGGCTGGTTGGTTTTCATGGCGGTTGCCAGGTTGGAGCTGGTTGGGGCTGGCTCTGCGTTACGCTGGCTCTGGGTTCTCTTGACGGCGGCTGCGTCCGTGTCTCAGCTCACCGCCCATCCGTTCCCCGGCATTTAGTAGAAAAGGCTGAAGGTGGGTGGTGTGGCATGTGGGTGGGGGTGTGGCATGTGGGTGGGGGTGTCTGGGGTCGGGGTCGGGGTCGGGGGGGTGGAGACACCGCCGGTTCAGCTTCCCTCCGTCGATCCGTCACGGCGGGAAGTCGCTGGTTTCACTGTCGATGGCGGCTTACAGAGAAGGTGGCTGGCTGTGATGTCGCTATGATGTCGCTGTAGCCATCGTCGATCGCTGTTGTTGTTGTTGTTGTTGTTGTTCTCGTTGTTGTTGTTGTTGTTGTTGTTGTCGTTTTTGGGAGGGGAATGATCTGCTGCGTCCGCTTACTGATTTTCACGCTTCTACTCGGGACCGCAGAGAAGTACGTCTAGTGGGCGTCTGGAAGGTGTTGTCAGAGGAACCAAGACTGCGAGAGAGAGAGAGAGAGAGAGAGAGAGAGAGAGAGAGAGAGAGAGAGAGAGAGAGAGAGAGAGAGACCAGAAGAGGGAGATTAGTCTTAGTCTCTAAAGTAAGGCACACAAAGTTGAGAGTTTGTTTTCATTTCACCGGTCAGGAAGCCGACCTCAGCGGCTCGCCATCGGCTGACGAGGAAAGAGGAAAGAGAAAATTGAGGAAATTAGCGTCTCCTTCCTCACTGAACCCGGCGAGCGTCTCGCACAAACCGAACTAAACTCCTGCCTTGTTTGTGCTGTGATTGAGACCGCGAAGCTAGGCTAGTCTAGGCTAGGCTACGCTAGGCTAGGTGCCGCTACATGTAAGCTAAGGGCTACTGGGAGGAGGAGGAGGAGAGGAGGAGGAAGAGGAGGAGGAGTTGTGTTGACTCTTACAGTCTGCATGAATAACCCCCACCCGCTTGCTGCCTCTCTGCCCCCTCTCCCCCCTCTCCCCCTGGGCACCAACCGAGCCTCTCCCCACCTCTCTCTCTCTCTCTCTCTCTCTCTCTCTCTCTCTTCTCCTCTCTCTCTCTCTCCCCCCTCACCCCCATTGGGCACCGACCCAGCGCCCTCCTGACTCCCTCTATCTCCCCCCCCCTGGGCACTGACCCAGCACCCCCTCCCGTCCCTCCCCCCTCCCGTCCCTCCCGTCCCTTCCTCCCTCCCTCCTTGGCATTGTGCTTCCTCTACCACCGCCCCCCCCCTTCTCATATTCAGCATCCACGGGCTATGACATCATGTCTGGTTGCCGGGGGGAACGAGACAGTGGGACATGACTTCTGTGTGGCCCTGGCACTCATTCACCCTCCCTCACCCCTCCACCTCACCTCACCTCCCTACTCCCTCACCCCTAACTCCCTCCCTCACCCACCCACCCACCCACCCCGTTGGTCTTCCCACTGCGTCCAGCGTCGGTTCTCCCTCTCGCCACCAGGGGGCGGACGGCACTCAGGAAATACTGTCCTGTACTGCGTGAGGAGGAGGAGGACCTCGGAGGTGTTTACTGGCAGGAGGCCTCGAGCCACCGAGGAACAAGAAGAAGAAAAGGAGAGAGAGAGAAACAGCGAGAGAGGGAGGGAGACGGAGGGAGCTGGAGGGAGAGATAGCTGAAGATAAGACGTCACTTATTAATCCCAGATGAGATATTTGAGAGATAGTGTGTGTGTGTGTGTGTGAGAGAGAGAGAGAGAGAGAGAGAGAGAGAGAGAGTATTTATGGTACAGACCGAGAGAGGAGAGGAGAGAGGAGCAACAGAGGAGGAGGAGAGGAGGAGGAGGAGGAGGAATACTGTCCAGTGTCTGTCACACTTCCTGAGTTTCGCCGTTAATCAACCAAAACACACACACACACACACACACACACACACACACACACACACACTATTACTTCTGACCCAAACACACAAAGAGGAGGAGAGGTAGCGGTAGAGAGAGTTATGTAAAAGGCAAGGAGAGAGAGAGAGAGAGGGAGATAGAGAGAGAGAGAGAGAGAGAGCGAGAGAGAGAGAGAGAGAGACAAATACAGAGAGAGATTTTTATATTGTATTTAATTTTACATTTTTTATATTTTTTGGTATTTTTGTATATATATATATTTTATATTATATATCAACTTAAAATAAATAAATAAATATATATATATATATTATTATTATTTTTTTTACTTACCTGTATATATTTATAAGTATACTTTTTATTTACCACTCGCTTTGGCAATGTAAATGTATGTTTCCCATGCCAATAAAGCTCTTTAAATTGAAAAAATTCAATTGAATTGAGAGAACAGAGAGAGAGAAGCGAGAGAGGCTATTGTTTAAGTCATGTGTATGCTGCCATATGCACATGGTTTACTTTTACATACAGTGACTGTCT
>PIJE02000977.1:65103-68615 GCA_002895965.2 Coryphaenoides rupestris | reverse complement strand
ACGCCCCCAACGTGTGTGTCTCTGTGTGTTTGCGTGGCTATGGTGTTGACATCATAGCCAGTATATATTTATAAGTATACTTTTTATTTACCACTCGCTTTGGCAATGTAAATGTATGTTTCCCATGCCAATAAAGCTCTTTAAATTGAAAAAATTTAATTGAATTGAGAGAGAGACAGAGAGAGAGAGAGAGAGAGAGAGAGAGAGAGAGAAAGAGAGAGAGAGGGGGGGTGTAGGTGTTCTAGGTACCTGGGTCTGTTGAGGGATGTTCAGAAAGTTGTTGTCACGTGATCCGATGCCGACAAACCTGTTGGTAGCTGAGGTGCCTGACGTGGAGTATGCTGAGAGAGAGAGAGGGGTAGAGAGAGGTACACAGACAGGGAGTGAGAGAGAGAGAGAGAGAGAGAGGTACGCAGAGACAGGGAGCGGGAGAGAGCGGTTGGGAGAGAGAGAGAGAGAGAGAGAGAGAGAGAGAGAAGCTGTAAGCCACTGGGGTCAGGGGTCAGGGTTCAAGCACAGAACATGTCCGCGTGGTCGGCTAACTAACTTAGAAAAACAAACTGCAAAGCGGGGCCGTTCGTTATACTTTCCTACTTTTATTTCCATCGCTTTTTGGGTTTTTTAAAAGCCCTGCTCAGCCTACATCCTCTCATTACGGTCGGCGAGGGTTGGCTCGGTTCGCCAGCTCAGACCTCCCGGAGGGGCGGGGTTTGATCCCGCTGCTTAACGGACGTTTGACGGAGCGCACAGCGGCACCGTTTCAAACGCATCAAAGTCTGGGACACATTTAGGTTGGCAGTTTGAGTTCCCTGCGTTCCCCCCTGAGCTACCGAGTTCTGAGGAGTCCCTGGAAAAAACAAAACACATCAGTGTGTCCGTGGAGGACGAGGGCGAGCGGCTGTGTGTGTGTGTGTTGTTGCTTGTGTGTGTGTGTGTTAGCCTGTGTGTGTGTTGTTGCTTGTGTGTGTGTGTTAGCTTGTGTGAGTGTGTGTATCTTGTGTGTGCGTACCATGTGCATCTTGTGTGTGTCTGTTCCGTCGTGTGTCTGTGTCCGGGTACCAGAGTCATTTTGCAGGGAAGGATTTGTATTGCTCTATGTTAATCGGTTAGCGTGGTGGGCACACAAGCTATTACATCCATGTGTTTAGGAATGTTTAACACATAGCAAGACCCACAAGACTGGTTTCTGGGTGAGACCAACACTAAACGACCACAAAACACGTCCTGCCGATCCAACACCCAGATATCATCTTTTACGTTCAACACAACAATACAATTCTCATGTCGACTTCCTGACTTCCCTGAATACAAACACACACCACCACCACCACCAGCATCACCTCACCACTACGCTATCCACGCGACTAAACTGATCCGTAAGCTATCCGTCAACTAACAATTAAACACCATCCAAGAATCGGTACCGACCTGACAAAGTGACAGAGGCATTGAGGTTATACTACTCAGCTTTTCTCTCGGATCGGAATGAAGTCCTTCAAAAATGTCTCCATGAACTGCTCTACATTCTGAAGCAGAATGCCCTCTAGAACTGTCTCAATGGGATCCTTGCAAGGATTTTATTGAAGTCCAGGGCAGTGCGGTCGTACTGGAACCAGGATGGAGCAACTCCAGTCCATTCACTGCGGTGTGAGCCGGTATTCCACAGGACCTAGTATGGAGCCCTGAGGAACGCCTAATACAACTTCACTGTAAGAATCTTCACAGAAGGATCACTTCAAAAACCTATCGCAGAATGGCCGTCCACGGTGTCGTGATGTCTGAGGTCCTGATTGAGTTGAACACGGATTCACATCGCCTTAAAGGTTCTATCTTAGCATAGCAGGGTGGACTGGTCTCCCACTGGGCCGAGCATGGAGCCCTGAGGAACAAGCAGGTATAATAAGCATCTTGAAGGCTCAATAAAACCGCGATGCCGTGATGTCCGAGGTCCCGCCTTGGCCTCTGAAGACCACGATGACGGCAAGACATGGGATCAATGTGACGGGAAGTGACAAAGGGGACACGTGGCGAGTAGGGGGAAGGGGATTCTTTTCTGAACGGGGGATGGGTGATGGTCCGAAGTGATTTTTTGTTTCGGGGGGGACGGCGGGGAGTTCTGGCTTCTGATGGCGGGGGGGTTGGGGGGTCACTTACACGGAGATGTGTTCGAGGTGAGTCCGCCGTCGGGGGGCGTGCTGCTGGGTTTAGAGTCGGGCATGGGGAGGGGCACGGGGCGAGCCACCGGGGGCGGAGGCGGCAGCAGGAAGGAGGCCGGCATTTTGCTCTGGCCGCTCCCGTTATGCTGCAGACGACACACAGGTCAGGGGGGGTCAGGGGGTCAGGGGGGTCAGGCGGCGGTTCGGGGGTCACGGGATGATGAGAGAGAGAGAGACAGAGAGAGAGGAGGATGACCCCGGGACGATAAAACAAAAACAAATCCAGGAGGGAGGGGCGAGGCGACCGGCGATGGAGGAGGAGGAGGAGGAGGAGGAAGGGTGGAGCACGAAGAAGAAGAAGAGGGTGGGGTAGTCGGAAGGTATGGATATGCGGTCATCCATGGAGATGTCAAAAAACAACCAATGACCACAACATGGAGGGGAGGCGGGCCTGGGGCAGGGCGCGCCCGCTGACGGTGCCCTCCAGGAGGGTGGAGGAAGGTGGTGGTGGTGGAGGTGAGCAAACATCTGGTTGGGGTTGTCCGTAACATGGCCATGACAAATAATAACCCATGGGGGGGGGGGGGGGCGTACTTCCTCTACACAAGCACCACAACACCAACAACAACACCGGCCACCAAACTCCAAAACCAAAAGTCATGAGCACTGTCCACGAAAACACACACACACACACACACACACACACACACACACACACACACACACACACACACACACACACACACACACACACACACACACACACACACACACACACACACACACACACACACACACACACACACACACACGAGGACACGACACAAACACGGGTTTAATGGGCTGTGATTGGTTGACTTTCGTGCTATGGTTACATAAGTTCCGAGGGGGTGGGCGGAGCAAAAACGACAAAATGACCACAACAACAACAACAACAACAACAACAACGATAGACAACAACAAACAACAACAGACCCAGACAACAACAACAACAACAACAGTAGGAACAGTAGGACAACATTAGCTAACTAGCTAGCTAGCATACATTTTTAATGTGTTAACTGTTACAGTGGATATGATAAAACATTGTTCGTCATTGTTTAGCATCGTTTGGATGAGATAAGATATTTTCCATTTCAAGTCAATCATTTGAATGTGTTTTTTAGACATGCTACATGCTGTTGCTAATTTAGACTTTGCGAAACATTTTTGTGTGTTTAGCCAAAAAGTGGGTTTTGAATACGTCATTAAGACATTAGCTGTAGTCAATATAATATAATATAATATGTAAGATAATATAACGGCATATAAAGTAAATAAGCAAAGAAGCTACGAATATAAAATATATATTTTTCT
>PIJE02000977.1:52603-60103 GCA_002895965.2 Coryphaenoides rupestris | reverse complement strand
AATGACGGACCACCTCTCCGGCCCTCCAGCCTGCCAGGGAGAGACACGGTCCCCCCCGCCTTGGAACAGCTCATCAAGTACTACAGGGGCGGCAGTAGCTCAGGAGGTATAAGAGCGGTTGTCTGGCAACAGGAAGGTTGCTGGTTCAATCCCCGGGCTCCTCACCCTCCTAGCTAAGTGTGGAGGTGTCCCTGAGCGAGACACCACCTAACCCTACCTGCTCCTCCTAGCTAAGTGTGGAGGTGTCCCTGAGCAAGACACCACCTAACCCTACCTGCTCCTCCTCCTAGCTAAGTGTGGAGGTGTCCCTGAGCAAGACACCACCTAACCCTACCTGCTCCTCCTAGCTAAGTGTGGAGGTGTCCCTGAGCAAGGTGTGTACACCACCTAACCCTACCTGCTCCTCCTAGCTAAGTGTGGAGGTGTCCCTGAGCAAGACACCACCTAACCCTACCTGCTCCTCCTCCTAGCTAAGTGTGGAGGTGTCCCTGAGCAAGACACCACCTAACCCTACCTGCTCCTCCTAGCTAAGTGTGGAGGTGTCCCTGAGCAAGACACCACCTAACCCTACCTGCTCCTCCTAGCTAAGTGTGGAGGTGTCCCTGAGCAAGACACCACCTAACCCTACCTGCTCCTCCTCCTAGCTAAGTGTGGAGGTGTCCCTGAGCAAGACACCACCTAACCCTACCTGCTCCTGACGTGTTGGTTGTTACCTTGCATGGTTGACACCGCCGTCGGTGTATGAATGGGTGAATGTGAGGCAATACTGTAAAGCGCTTTGGATAAAATCGCTGAATAAATGAAATCCATTTACTATTTACTACCCAATCTGTCTCGTAATGGTTTTTGCTTCTTTAGCTGATTGGTTCACATATTGATTGCTTGATTGATCAATTTGTTGATTGATTGATTGATGGTCCACATCGCAGTCTGGTGCTCCTCTGGTGGTGTCGTCCGTAAACACACAACAGACTGTACCATCTGGGGACGGGGGGGGGGGTGTGGACATGTTTTGAAGCAGCATTGGGAGGTAAGGGGCGAGTGGGGGCGGGGTGATTGAGTGGGGGGGGGGGGTTGGGAGGCGGGGTTAGAAGATGGGCGCAGTACCAGGACCAAAACCGAACCGGCAGGCGTATTCTTTAGGCCGCCATCACGTCCCACTCGAGCCACAAACATCATCCATCGATGTCCGACGCTAACTCCGTCTCGCCGAGGAACCCGATCGCTCCCCGCGGGAAACAACAACAAGCGCTCCACCGGAGAGCGCAGAACCCGCGATGATGTCACACGACGTCCACATGTCGCATTTAGAACCGGGTTCCGCCGGTCAAACCACAGAGCGCAGCGCCCGGTCACCCGGGTCGAGAGTCAGGGCTCTATTTAGAAGCTAACGTGATCCGAGACAAAACCATCGCCACCACCACCGCCACACATAGCTGCTGCTGCTGCTGCCGCTGCCGTGTGTTTATGAAGGTGTAGGGGTGAGGCGGGTGAGTGGGTGAGGGGGTGAGGCGGGTGAGTGGGTGAGGGGGTGAGGGGGTGAGGGAACACAGTGCCGGAGGGGATAAACGTTTTATTGCTCACTCACTTGTTAATGGGGGAGAATTTTTTATGTATGGAAAATTGTGGATCACGGGCGGGGAGGACATACAAGCACACACACGTACGCACACACGCACATGTGCACACACACACATATGCACACTGACACAAATGCACAAGCGCACACACACACACACACACACACACATGTGCACTCACACACACACGTGCACACACACATGCGCCCCTGCACACACACACACACATGCACACGCACACACACACACACACGCGTGCACGCACAAACAAATGCACGCGCACACGCACACGCACACACACACATGCACACGCACACACACATGCACACGCACACACACACACACGCGTGCACGCACAAACAAATGCACGCGCACACGCACACGCACAAACAAATGCACGCGCACACGCACACGCACACACACACATTCGCGTGCACGCACACGCACACACAAATGCAGAAGCACACACACACACACACACACATGCACACACACACACACACACTAATGGACACATACCTACAAATATACATAAACATAACCACACAAATATTCAGATATAACGACGACGCAAATATCCAAATCCTCAAACACATGCACACAAATATACATACATAAGCAGACACACATACAATACACACACGCACACACACAGGCACACACACACAGGCACACACAGGCACACACAGGCACACACAGACAGACACACACACTAAAGTGTCCCCCTGGGCTATAAACGTCAGCTCAGCTCAGCGTTGGTAAAAACAGACACACTAAGTACAGAGCGGCCGTCACCAGCGGACCAGAAACACACCAGATCTGAGAGGCTCCTGTGATCGAGCTCCGCCCACCTCCCCCCCCCACACACACACACACACACACACACACACACACACACACACACACGCGGCCCCTAGGGCTTTTATTTTGAT
This sequence comes from Coryphaenoides rupestris, assembly GCA_002895965.2. Taxonomy (NCBI): domain Eukaryota; kingdom Metazoa; phylum Chordata; class Actinopteri; order Gadiformes; family Macrouridae; genus Coryphaenoides; species Coryphaenoides rupestris. The sequence continues at coordinate 57,591 of PIJE02000977.1, read as the reverse complement.
ATACGGTCGCCCAAAGGCGCAATTTAACTTCTCTGGCTGCTCCGTCGCTGCCGCTGCTGTAAACGACCGTTCTCCGCACGACCGCCGGCTCGGATACACACACACACACACACACACACACACACACACACACACACACACACACACACACAGAGAGCGAGAGAGAGCGAGAGAGAGAGAGTATATATACGGTGAGCGATGACTTATGAGCTGTGGCGCAGAAGACGGATTGGCGGTCGGCGTGCCCGAGGGTTGTGCGCCGCGGCGGCAGCACACGAGGCCTCGGCGGGCGCGAGTGTACAGGATCGCCAGCGTTTTGCGTTTCCCTCCTCGATTCTCGCTTCTCGCCGTCGCTGTTGTGTTTCCACACGCAGCCGTGGAAATCTTGGCAGCGGAAAAAAAAAAAAACCTGACAGCAACAACAACAACAACAACAGCAGCAGCAGCGGCGGCGAGCCGAGAAAGTAAAGTGCGGCACAAATAAAACCCCAAAAAAACACACACACACACACACACACACACACACACACACACACACACACACCACACAAACAGTGTTTTCCTCACACGTATTAAAAAAACCAAAACCCAAAACCCAAACCGAACCGAACAGGGCCGGGATGAAGAGCGTCGTAAAGACACTCCGGCGTGGCGCGGAGATTTGTGGAAATAGATTTTTTTTCTCTTTTACGAGCGGCAGCGTATAAACTTACAAAAAAAACCCCAAAAACTGGGCAGCCTCCTAAAAATGTATTTAGAAAGCTGTTTCTCTCTCTCTCTCTCTCTCTCTCTCTCTCTCTCTCTCTCTCTCTCTCTCTCTCTCGCTCTCTCTCCCATGATGTCCGGGGGCTTTATTGACGGAAGGCGTGGGTATAGACTGTAACTCTGGTAGGAGGTGCGAGGTGGGCTTTCAGAGGAGGTAGGTGGGCTCTGATATCCGTCTCGGAGCGGCAACATCTCGGCGTTCCGCGTGAACACGTTCCTTTCGCCGTCTTGAACGTGGGGATCGGAAAACAACAACGATGATGATGATGATGATGATGATGACGTAACCATGTGGAGCTGTGTGTGTGTGTGTGTGTGTGTGTGTGTGTGTGTGTGTGTGTCCAGTCCACCCACACACGCACGCACACACACATGCACACACACACACACGCAGGCACACATGCACACACACACTGGGTGTATCGAGATATCGGTTTACACACACGAATAACAAAAGAACTCTTGCGTTATTATGGTCATGTGTGTGTGTGTGTGTGTGTGTGTGTGTGTGTGTGTGTGTGTGTGTGTGTGTGTGTGCATGTGTGTGTTTCTGATTAACTAGTCCATTAAAATGTCCGTCTGTCAACTTTAAACCGACAAACCCCGTGGCCCCGCAGGAAGTAGCCTGCGGCGACTGGACAGGAAGTCCATTAACGTTCTTTCCTAAAGTCAATATGATGATGATTATTGTTCTTATTAATGGAGACTGAGGACGGGGTCCAGGTCAGAAACTACTCAGACGAAGACACATCTGGACCGGGATGCATGAGGGTGTGTGTGTGTGTGTGTGTGTGTGTGTGTGTGTGTGTGTGTGTGTGTGTGTGTGAGCGTGTGTGAGTGTGTGAATTCAGCAATAAGACACAACAACACCCAGAATGCTTTGCAAGAGGAGCACTAACATTAGGCACAGGATTCAACCTGTCTAGTTTCCAATCTAAATGACGAACAGAGACTCTGTGTGTCTTGAGTGTCTGAAGATGTTTCCAAAATCAAAATGAAGGCGGGGATAAGATCTTTCGAAGCACGCACGCACACGTCCACAATGAATTGTGTGTCTTTCGTCAGCGACAGAAGATCTGGAATGTTCTCTGATGCTCAACCGTGTATCGATCGGCCAATCGTTCACTCAAACGTCGACTCAAAATCAGCCGGGCACGCATTCAGTGGAAAGACAGCAACACAAAGCAAGCGATAATGACGCACAATAATACGACACAACACAACACAACACAACACAACACAACACAACCGCCCCCAACACAATGACGCAACCCAACACACCACAACGCAACACACACACACACACACACACACACACACACACACACCGACACCCTCAATCCAACACATGGCTAACACAACGCGACACACCACACTGCCACAGACAGCAGGACCACCACCCACAGGAGGAGAGGAGAGGCAAGGGGAGGAGGTGAGGAGAGAGGAGGAAGAGGAGAGGAGAGGCAAGGGGAGGAGGTGAGGAGAGAGGAGGAAGAGGAGAAGAGGAGAGGAGGAGAGGAGGAGAGGAGAAGAGGAGAGGAGAGGCAAGGGGAGGAGGTGAGGAGAGAGGAGAAGAGGAGAGGAGAGGCAAGGGGAGGAGGTGAGGAGAGAGGAGAAGAGGAGAGGAGAGGCAAGGGGAGGAGGTGAGGAGAGAGGAGGAAGAGGAGAAGAGGAGAGGAGGAGAGGAGAAGAGGAGAGGGGAGGCAAGGGGAGGAGGTGAGGAGAGAGGAGGAAGAGGAGAGGAGAGGCAAGGGGAGGAGGTGAGGAGAGAGGAGGAAGAGGAGAGGAGAGGCAAGGGGAGGAGGTGAGGAGAGAGGAGGAAGAGGAGAAGAGGAGAGGAGGAGAGGAGAAGAGGAGAGGAGAGGCAAGGGGAGGAGGTGAGGAGAGAGGAGAAGAGGAGAGGAGAGGCAAGGGGAGGAGGTGAGGAGAGAGGAGGAAGAGGAGAAGAGGAGAGGAGGAGAGGAGAAGAGGAGAGGAGAGGCAAGGGGAGGAGGTGAGGAGAGAGGAGGAGAGAGGAGGGGTAGGAGACAGCCGTAACAGCAGACAGTATGTGTGTGTGTGTGTGTGTGTGTACAGTATGTGTGTATTTATATGTGTGTATATTGTATATATAATATTTAATACTGTATATTATCAGTTTGCTGTTCTAACCGTGGTAAGAAAACTGCACTCCCTCAGTCTCGTGTTTAATCTTCCTCTCCTGGACAGTAGCAAGGTGGTGCTGCACTGCAACACAGAGAGAGAGAGAGAGAGAGAGAGAGAGAGAGAGAGAGAGAGAGAGAGAGAGAGAGAGAGAGAGGAGAGAGAGAGAGAGAGAGAGGGAGAGAGAGAGAGAGAGAGAGAGGGAGAGAGAGAGAGAGAGAGAGAGAGGGAGAGAGAGAGATTATTTTTAAATTAAACTGGGGTCGCCTGGGAGTCAGGTTAGGGGTCATCTGGGGGTTATCTGGGGGTCAGGTTGCGGGTCTGGTTGGGTGTCGTCTGGGGGTCAGGTTGCGGGTCTGGTTGGGTGTCGTCTGGGGGTCAGGTCGGGGGTCCTGTGGGGGTCAGGTCGGGGGTTGTCTAGGGGTCAGTACCTGTGTCCACGTCGTTGGGCCAGCCGCTGGACTGGGAGCTGCTGCCGGCGGCGGGCGAGCGACCGGAGTAGAAGACATCGTCCACCGGGCTCTCCATCTCACTGTCATCCACAGACTTACGCTTGTTGGAGCTGAGCGAGAGACACAGAGACAGACAGAGAGAGAGAGAGGGAGAGGGAGAGAGAAAAGAGAGACTTAATTTGGTACTTTTTTTAATGTAATATTTTTTTGTTTAGTTACTTAGTTACCCTTACTTACCTGGATATATATTTAGTTTTCGCACAACAAAAGCACAATTCTGCTGTTGATCATTTGGACGTACATTTTACTTACTTTTATTTATATACTTGATTGCAATATTGCAGTTTTGTTCACACATTTTTTATTGTAGAATATCAGAAAATGTACAGACATTTGTTTAGCTTTTGTTTTTATTTACCACTCGCTTTGGCAATGTTTCCCATGACAATAAAGGTTTGAATTTAAAATTGAATTGAAATTGAAAGAGAGAGCGAGAAGCAAATGTTATTTTCAAACCTAGACACCGATTTGTCACCGATTTTTAAATATTGAAAAGAAGGAAAACAGAGGAAGTGCTTTGGAGATTCTATTTCCTCTACGTCATTAGACACGCCCACAACGCCAGGCTGAAGGCTGTGATTGGCCCACGTCACCAACAGCGTGGTTCATGTATTTTTGTGTTGTGTGTGTGTGTGTGTGTGTGTGTGTGTGTGTGTCTACCTCCGTGGAAGACTTGCATAAAGCTCCATCTCAGCCCTGCAGCGTGAGTGAGAGAGGGCAAGAGACATAGAGACAGACAGGGCCGAGAGAGGGCGAGAGACATAGAGACGGACGGGGGCCAGAGAGGGCGAGAGACATAGAGACAGACAGGGCCGAGAGAGGGCGAGAGACATAGAGACAGAGGTGGCAGAGAGAGAGAAGGGAAGGTGAAGTGATTCGTGGAGAAGGAGAGGAAACAGACGATCAAAGTGTGAGAGTATTAAAATATTAATATTAGTATTAGAGAGTATTACAGTCACAGTTAGTACTAGGAGAAGTATTAGTACACACACAGCAGTTATGTGTGTGTGTGTGTGTGTGTGTGTGTATGTGTGTGTGTGTGTGTGTGTGTGTACCTGGTGGAGGTGATGGAGGTGTGTGTGTGTGTGTGTGTGTGTGTGTGTGTGTGTGTGTGTGTGTGTGTGTGGTGTGTGTGTGTGTGCGTGTGTGTGTGTACCTGGTGGAGGTGATGGAGGTGTGTGTGTGTGTGTGTGTTTGTTTGTGCACCTGGTGGAGGTGTGTGTGCGTGTGTGTGTTTGTGTACCTGGTGGAGGTGTGTGTGTGTGTGTGTGTGTGTGTGTGTGTGTGTGTGTGTGTGTGTGTGTGTGTACCTGGTGGAGGGGGTGGAGGTGATTGAGCGTCTGCCCAGAGCCACCTGGTTGATGTTGTAGTAACCGGGCGTGTCCAGGTCGGCCAATGAAAAGTTAGGACCCGGACGCCGTGGCAACCGGTGCTGAGGACACAAACACACACACACACACGCACATGCACACACACACACACACACACACACACACACACACACACACACACACACACATCACATATATGCACCGCTATTCCTTCTGTCTCTATTTACCGTCGCACACA
>PIJE02000977.1:7500-45000 GCA_002895965.2 Coryphaenoides rupestris | reverse complement strand
GTGTTGTGCCAAGAAAAGAAATAAAGAAATGAGTTGGCAGAGAGAAGAGGAAAGGAAAGGAGAGGAGAGGAGAGGAGAGGAAAGGAAAGGAGAGAGGTGGGGAGAGAGGAGAGATGAGGAGAGAAGCAGAGGTGAGGTGAGGTGAGGAGATGAGGAGAGGAGGAGAGGAGGAGGAGGAGGAGGAGGAGGAGATACAGAAGAGTGAGGGGAGGTGAGGAGGAGGTGAGAAGAAGTAATAAGTAAGAAGGAGAGGAGGAGATGAGATAGGAGATAAAGGGGAGATGGGGAGGAGAGGAGGGGAGAACTCATCAGTGTGTGTGTGTGTGTGTGTGTGTGTGTGTGTGTGTGTGTGTGTGTGTGTGTGTGTGTGTGTGTGTGTGTGAGAGAGAGCATGTGTACATTTTGTATGTGTGTCTCTATTTTTCTTGTGCACATACTTCTTTGCACAGTTAACACCTGTGTGTCTAAAAGCCACGAAACAGCAAGGGAATAATAGACAAACCTTCAGGTCTCTCGTCCTCTCTTTCCTCTCTCTCCCTCTCCCTCACCCTTTCTCTCTTCTCTGTCTCTCACCCTCTCTCATTCTTTCTCTCTCTCTCTCTCTCTTTCTCCTCTCTCTCTCCGCCTCTCTCTCGCCTCCTCTCCCTGTATCCACCACACAGCTCCTTGTGTCAGAACAAAATAGAAATGTTCCTCATTAGGCTTCCGTGTTGTCTGATTGGTTTCTTCTTCAGCTGCAGACAGCCCAGTGTGCACTGCAGCGAGTGTCCGTCGCAGGATACAAGGATCGCAGGAGTTCACAGTACCGTGCTACGGCCTAGAAACTACTACATGTGCTACAAGCTTCTCTTTTATGACTGAAATATCGACTGACTTAATTACAACTTGAAATCTTCTTGAAATCTTCGATGCATGTATTACGCGTGTATTACGTAACGCACACATTTATTACATGCAAGACGTTTGAAGGGATTGTGACTGCGATATTATGTTATTCGTTTTATTATTATTTTATTATTATATATATATATATTATTACATATTATTAGTATGTTTCTGAGCTAGGCTAATCTAGCGCTCCAAGTCAATAGAAACGGCTAACGGAAAGCAAATGCTAACCCGGCCACACAATGCTAATCTGGACGCACGATCGTTAATCAGGCATAATGTAAAATGACCGATATCTGTAATGTGTTATTGGACAAAAATGCATGTTGTCGGCCTTCTTTGTACATTCAGTACATGCTGTACATTCTATAACACATCATTTTGCAGGCAAACAGCACTTGTTATTCATAGTGGTAATTTTTCATCATCTAAATATTCATACTATTCAGGTTCCATTGTTAATGCACCCAATCTTTTACCACGTCAATGCCGAGCCCATCAACGTTTCCGTCTAATGACTTTGTTTTCTGTTTTTCTGACTCAACCCGAGTATTTGAACTTCTCACCATTAACACGCCGCTTATTGGCAATTTGCGGAAGTCACCTTTTTTTTTCAAACATGAAATAGCTTTTTCTCTCGCTCGGTTTGTGAGAAACGTAAACCTCCCGGTCTGTCGCTCGCGTTGACTTTGAATGCTTGTTTTGTTTTTTTCGTTCTCTGCCAGTGCCGGTAGCCAGTAGCGATGGTAAACTGAACTGGACTACGCTGTGTGTCGGCTAACTGACAAACAAACTTTTTAATCCGCCACACACTCCGGCGCAATACAGCCACTAGATCAAGACGTATGTCACAGACTCTGTGGCTCTGCATCCAGGCCTGCGCCGGGACTATTTAATTGTCACCGAAAAAAGCAGAAATGTCGTCGACTATAATGTGGACTTGCTGCCAGGAAGGCCGACTGCTGCTCTCTCCACGGCAGTCGGCGGTGTGCTAGCGCCGTGACTAGCTGTTCTCAGGGCTTTTGGGGCTACTTAGCTCCACCACGCCGCGACTACCTCTGCATGCTAATCGCAGATGTCTGGACTTGACCCCGTGACCCTAATAGCCTTTCACGGTGGCTCTTTTGTGCTGCTCTGATTAATCTGAACTTATTATTCATGAGTAATTTATTTTAATGTTGGCTCTTTGCCTCGTTTTGACTTATTTCAACTCATTGCTAATTGTTTTGGCTTATTATGTCTGCCCAACCGGCACTTATTGCACTCTACGTCTCTTCAGCCGTCCCTTCAAGGGTTTTTTTCACTCTTTCTTTTCCTACTGTGGACTTTTCCCTTTGTTTCTTGGACTCAAGTGTGCAGGGTTGAGTTGGGAGGGCTTGGAGTTGAGTTGAATGTGGGCCTAAAGGACACGGAAGACACACACTAGGCGTTTGAACAATGGTGCCGTTCATATTCCAGCCCAACCTGCAGAGCTGGTCGTGCTGGCTGCTCCAATGACCTGCCGAGGCCTCACTGGTTTGCATGGCATACCAGTGCAAGCATATGATCTGTGGAACGCACGTCATTCTCCCGCCACTGGGCCTCTGGAAAACCAAAAATGAAGCATGGAAGTGAATGAAGAAAGTATTCATTAAAGATATGAATTAAATACTGCCGCAACTTTGTGTGAACAAGTAGCTGTCAAAGAACAACAATGCATCCTTTTAACAGGCCCTAATTATATCTCCTGTCATTGTGCATTTGCATGTCGTTTTGAAGCTCTGCCTCTCGTCTTAAAGGATAACTTTGGGATTCTTCAACCTGGACCCGATTTTCCCATCATTTTGGGTCTAAGTGACTAATGCGGGCAACAATTTTAGAAATGGGTTCTGGCTGACAGCCGTCAACTGTGAAACGGGCTGCAAAGTAACCCTTTGGGGCAATAATGGCCATCGATGTGCATCCTCTAAAAGTGCTTGTTTTCGCCACTGACAGCCTCAGATTGTAATAATAAGTGTCTGACAACATTACGGAAAGGAACCCAGAAGAGACATAAAACTTTTGTCTTTACCTGTCGCTTGATTCGGTCTGTTTGTTATTGTGTCTCGCTCAGGGAGATGTCTCACTCTGAAATCTTGCAAAATCTGGTATATATATATTTAGCCATATCCAGCCATGACTTTGAAGATCTTTTAAATAACACGCTTTCCGTAGTCCAACACAACAAACCCCCCTCTCCAACAATCATAAAGAGAAAGGTAAAGAAGAAAGTTGTATTTCTCTGGAGGGACCCTTTCCGTAATGTTTTCAGACACTTAGAATAACAATTTAAGTCTGTCAGCGGCAGACAAAAGAAACAAGCGCTTTTAGAGGACATATGTTGATGGGGCACGATTGCCCCAAAGGTTTACATTGCAGACGTTCCGCGGCTGATGGCTGAATCGTTCCCGCTCAATACTGGAACAATTTCAGACATCGTTGTCCGCATTAGTCACTAAGAACCCAAAACGATGGGTAAATGGGGTCCAGGTTGAAAAATCCCGGAGTTATCCTTTAATGAGTATGGGGGGGGAGGTAAAACAAAACTCAAAGCAGATGAAGAAAGGACTGGAAAGGGTAGGGGGGGAGGAAGGAAGGAAGGGTGAGGGAGAGAGGGGTTGGTGGTGGGTGGGTGAGGCGCTCCCCGCCTGGTATTGACTATTTTCCAGTTGATTTTCTTGAAAGCTCCTCAGCAGCGTGGCTAAATAAGCATCAGCATGCTAATGAATGGAGAATGAGGGTGATAATTCACCAGTCACACAATCCGGCAGACGGCGGAGCAATGAAGTGACAAAGGGACAAAGTACAGTCGGGAGAGAAATATTGTGAACCGCTTCCCACCAAATTAGTATTTAAAATGTTATTCATTATCAAATTGATTGTATAACCTTCATTTAACCCAATTTAAGGATTGCTTTATTTTGTGGTGGTTATTTTTTTTTCGTCCTAATTTCAGCCTGCGTTACTAACACAAGTATATATTCCACCAGTATTCACCATTGTTTGCCACGTCGATAAACAACATACTACCACTCACATTACTAAAAAAAATATGTAGTTTGGTGGCCGCCAGTGAACAACGGTGAACAGGCGTGAACAGGCAGGTGAACAGGCAGTGAACAGACAGTGAACCAGACGGGTTGAACAGGCGGTGAACAAGCGGTGAACGCAGCGGCGGTGAGGCAAACGCGTGAACAGGGTGAACAGCGAGTGAGCAGACGGCAGTGAACAGGGACAGAGTGAACAGACAGGCGGTGAACAGAGCGGTGAACTGCAGGTGAGCAGGCAGGCTGAACAGGCAGTGAGCAGGCAGGTGAACACTTGCAGTGACAGGCGGTGAACAGGCGGGGTGAACAGACAGCGGTGAACAGACGGTGAACAGCAGGCGGTGGTGAGCAGCGCGGTGAACAGGGCTTGTGAACAGACAGGCGGTGAAACAGGCCGGTGAACAGGCGGTGAAACAGCGCGGGAACACAGACCGTGAAAAACAGGAAGGCAGTGGAACAGACAGGCTGCACAGGCAGTGGAACAGGCTAGTGAACAGGCTTGTAGTGCCCTGAGATTTATGTCTTTTGTCGCCACCAGTGTTTGCTGAGCCAAATCCTGCCCGGAGAGTGCTGATTGGATGCTCTGTTTCCGGGCAGCCTGTTGTGGCCCTGACAAGTATGGGGGCACTGGGTTAATAGAGGTCTGAGTGCCGCTGTGTCCGTTGCTGTGTTATGGCTGGAGGATAGAGACTGCTCTAACGAGTGAGGGGAGTAAGTAGTGGGGTGGGGTGGGGTGTGTGTGCCTGTGTGTGTGTGTGTGTGTGTGTGTGTGTGTGGTGCGGTGTGGTGGTGTTGTGTGGTGTGTGTGATGTCGTTGTGTGTAGTGTGGTGTTGTGTGTTGTGCGTGCATCGCTGTGTGTGGTGTGTTTGTTTGGTTCTTGTCCTGAGACAGCATATTTGAGAGAGTTTGTGTGAGTGAGTGCGTGTGAGTGATAGAGAGAGTTTTTGGTGTGTGTGTGTGTGTGTGTGTGTGTGTGTGTGGTGAGTTTTTGGTGTGTGTGTGTGTGTGTGTGTGATGTGAGAGAGAGAGAGATAGTTTGCGTGAGCAGTGGGAGTGAACGAGAGTTTGTCTGAGAGAGAGCGCGAGTGAGTGTGTGAGTGATAGAGAGAGTGTGTGTGTATGTGTGTGTGTGCATGTGTGTGTGTGTGCATGTGTGAGCGTGTGAGTGAGTCTAATAGAGAGAGAGAGAAAGAGAGAGAGAAAGAGAGAGACAGAGAGAGAGAGAGAGAGAGAGAGAGAGAGAGAGAGAGAGAGAGAGAGAGAGAGAAAGCAATAGTTTAGCAAATGTTTCTCTCCAATCTAGATCATCCATGACCTGAATAAAGTTTTATTTGTTAAAGGATGAGACCTGTGTGTGTGAATCAGTGTTATTCTAATGGTCTAACCGATGTCCCCCGATGACCTTTTAAAACAAGTCACAGAGCAGCCGTCTCTCCAGTCTGCTCCTCTTGGTCCGGTCCCCACAATCCCCCACAATTGCAATTAATTCAGGTATTCACATTTTTTTCAGTCAAAACATGTGTGTTACGCAATAGCGCGACGGCTTGTCTGGCGAGGGCGTGTGTGTACCGCGCGCGTCTGTCGTTCTGTTTTGCTAGCTCTCTTTGTCTAGCTGTCACTTAAAATAGAAGCTTTGGGGGTGGGGGGGGGGGGGGGGGGGCGGTAATATGATGGCCACATTAATCATGGCGGATGTATTCTGCTGAGCAAATCAACAGGACGCCTCTGTGCTTTTCTGACAACCCCGGAGGTTCACCTGAGGTAGTCGACTGGATATTTGTCGTCTCTCTCTCTCTCTGTCTCTCTCTCTCTCGCCCGTGAATTGTTTCTTTGAGGATGTTGAATCGCGGCCGCCGACGCCTCTGAGCGTGCCATCGTTCAAATGAAGCCGACTGCGATGGCGGCGGTGCCATGCTACCGCGACTGCTGACTTTCAGTTGGGCTCTCTTAAGATTTATGTGTTTATGTGTTTGTCTGCGCTCCTACCCGCTTTCCTAGGTGGACAACACGGTTACGGTTCGTCTGAGCTATTTTTCTGCCGCTCAGTAATAAACAATGCATGCTGTGTGTGTGTGTGTGTGTCGGTGTGTGTGTGTGTGTGTGTGTGTGTGTCCCTATTGCGACAGCACCTGGCAGTTCAGCGGATCACGTGCCCCGGCGTTCTGCAACAGAGAAGTTTAAGCAGCCTTTTGAGTAATGAATGAACGGGTGTCCCCTGCGTCTCGCCAGCTACCTCGCTCTGGTGATGTGTCTCACGACCAGAACCCGTGTTGTCTCCCTGTCCCAAGGCTACTGGCCTTCAATGGCATGCTCATTATGTGCTTACTTTTACTTATTGTTTATAAGTGTTTATAATTTATGTTTAGAAGGTGATACTGCGGGAGTGAATGGGGAGTAAGCATTCCATTGTACTTCCATTGTTACACATGGCAATAAGGAATCTTGACTCTTTGAATCTCAAGCCCTGTCACATACATTACATTACACACCATAATAATGGTATCATGTCGTTGATTAGGACAGCCACGATCCACCTGACACACATTTTAATTGAATGAAATTTGAAAAATCCTTCTCTGACAGGTCTGCAGCTGTGATTAGGTGGCGGCCTTATAGGAATGCCGTTGAAGAACTCACCGTCAGCAGGATTTCGGTTGAACGAACAAAAAGAAGGCGTTTGTAATTCGTCAAATGCGCTCCTTTTGGGCTTTCACTATAGATTTGCGCAATCAGATGAAAATCAGATCGGGACATGAATAAAAACATGAAACCGAATGAGCCGAGGACGGGAATAAGTTACCGTGGCGTAAACAAATGGCTTTTATTGCACTCCGGAGACTCACTGCTTCCTCAACAGAAATTAAAAACCCAAACAAAAGCAAAGCGGCCGAGACAACAGCGCGTTTAAAATAATAACAGCACACAGAAGAGCGATAAATTAGTTTACGGCTTGGAGGTGATTCCTCAAACTCCTCCGGCGTTCTCCTATCGCTGTATTAAGGTTCGCATCCATCTCCGCCTCCTCCTCCCGGTCTACAGTAAGCTGCACTCGGATTCTGTGAAGGGATTTGAATCAGCAACCTTGTCTGCCCTTCACCGCCGAATGTGTGTGTGTGTGTGTGTGTGTGTGTGTGTGCGCGCGTAGGTGTGTGTGCGTGTGCACGTGCATGTGTGTGTGTGTGTGTGTGTGTGTGCTGTTGGGGCTAAAGTAAACACTGCTGGTTCTCAAAGCCTTCTGCCTCCCAACAACACACCCCCCCCCCCCCCACCCAAACCCCACACCCCTCTCTCCTCCACCCCGCAAACCACCCCACATCTACCCAACCAACACCACCACTTCCACCACCACCACCACCATCAACTCATCCATCCCATTTTCTAGTCCCCCCCCCCCCACCTCCCCCTCCCCCTCCCTCTCCTCCCAGTATTCCCTGGCTGGGCGACAGGGCTGCTTGGCCGCGGCTTTATCTGCTATTATCTGTCAGATGCTGTGCACCTGTGAGCCAGGCTGCTCTGCGGCACGCGGCGCTGCCCCCGGTGCCTCGGCCAATCCCAGCGGCTCCCTGCTGTCAGACGCCGCGACGCGGAGAACCTCTCTCCCCTGGCCGCATCTGTCTCTCTCTCCTCTCCCTCTCTCTCTCCCTCTCTCTCTCTCCACTCTCTCTATGTCTCCCCCCCCCCCCTCTCTCTCTCTCTCCCCCCTCTCTCTCTCTCTATCTCTCTCTCTCTCTCTCTCTCTCTCTCTCTCTTCTCTGACAGCGGCCCTGGAAGGCTAGGCTGCCCGTTGGGGCTGAGAGGGAGTGTGGGGGTGTGGGGGAGGGATGCCATTAGGATGGGCTCCATTCCCACGTATCAACCCCCCCCTCCCACTCTCCCCCACTCTCCCCCCCAGCCCCCCCCCCAGCCATGTGGACAGCTCACCTGGTTTACCATAAGTGGAGATTAGAGGCATGGAGATGTTGTGAAGGTATTAGGGGGTTTAGGGGGAGAGTTCTGGAGGAGACCCCGGGAACGGCCTTCACACTTTCAGGATTTGGCCGTGTCCTGTCTGACATTAGCTGCCGTTGCACACACACACACACAGACAAGCAGACAGACAGACAGACAGACAGACAGACATAATCAGATGGCCAGACAGCTGATCAGAGGGACGGACCGAGAGGCACAAACTCCGGGACCCGCCCAGGACGGCCAGAGCGCTGGGAAGTCGTGCCTTTTCTCTCTGTTGTTAATAATCTGCCTGTTTATTCCCTGCAGATTGCTGTTCGATTGGCAACGGCGTATTACAGTTTCATGACTTCTCTGTGTCTGCCTGCTTAGCCGAGGCTAACAGGCGGGTGACACTGGCGGGGATCAATACGGGGCCACAGCAGGCGGTAGAGCATCTCTAATTAGCTGAATTGACCGGGGTTGAAATATGATCCCGCCATGTTTCTGTTTTGGTCATTATGCTGCTTTAAAAGAAGATCAATGTCTCCTGGGTGGGTCACACACAACACACCACATGAAGGCTTCGCCGCCAATGATCTCAGACTAAATACTTGATGAATGATTTACTCAATAAAAGTTAGCCTACGTTTGTTAGCTATTTGCAATACTTTCTCTCTCTCCCTGCCTCTCTCCCTCCCTCTGTCTCTCTGTCTCTCCCCCTCTCCCCCCCCCCCCCCCTCCCCTCTCCACTCTCTCTCTTACTTTATATATCGCTGTGTCTCTCTCATGCTCTCTCTTTATCTCTCGCTGCCGTCCTATCAGTTCAAAGGTCTGTCCTCGGGCACTGCAGCATGGGTAATTGATGTGCTTGTATGAGTGTCTGCTGGTCATTTCATGGACTATCACGTTTTAAATTGGCGACTGCCTACTTCACGGTTGATTAGTAATTCATGAGGAGCTAATTAAGAGGTAAAATAAGCCAAAGACCGGTGAGCTGCTTCTAACGGGCGTTCCTCTTGACTGTGGACACTTATAATCGTTTGCATACTGGGTCCAAAATGTTTTCATACTGGGTTTGAATGTTTGCCCAGTATGCAAACGTTCTCGACTATAAGGCAAGGTACGGTTTCTAGAAGCATAAAACATCTTTAAAGACGTTATAACCTGCTAGAAACCGTACCTTATCGCGACATCCCCTTTTCCCTATATAATTTGTCGACTTTCCAAGGAATTGGCCATAATATTCCTGTTCTTCCTTACTGTCCATTTGATGCCTGGCTGGGTTTTTCCATCGCTGGGTCTGTCATCTTTATGCCATCTCTCTGATTGGCTCCAGCAGCCACCAAACATCACGCACACCTGTGCCAGCGTCTGTTCCTCTCGCAGATTGGCACGGGTGCTGCATTTTGATTGGCTGTCTGTTTGGGCTGTGTCCCGGCCCAATACACACCCGCCCTAACACCGTGTACACTGTTTTCACCAAGTTGCCATCACACACTCGCACGCACATTCACACACATGCACACCCCTATGTGCCCATACACACACACACACACACACACATACACACATCCCCCACAGAGAAGTGCTCATTTGGTGCTATCTATCTGTGTGTGTGTGTGTGTGTGTGTGTGTGTGTGTGTGTATGTGTGTGTGTGTGTGTGTGTGTGTGTGTGTGTGTGTGTGTGTCGCCGGGGCCTCGTGGTTTCATCTCTGGGTCTGTCCTCATGACTCGGGCCCCAGCGGTGCGGCGATGACGTCCGTCCCCGCAGTCTAATTCCATCATCAACATCATTACTGCTATTATCATGTGTCTCCCTCTAACACAGGCTAATGGATGGCCAATAAAGATAGATGAGCCTGGCAGCGTGGAGCTAATAGGGAGGACATGATGTCTGGCTTCTGTCCTGACTGCGGTGTGCGCGCCGCCGCCGACCGCTAGGCTACTGTAGGGGGGAAACCTAGCTTCAAAACAGCACTGAGCTTGTCTTGAGACGGCGCACGCTCAGATGATGAGGCATTGCAATCTTCATGTTTTAGAGTTGGCTACTATTCATTCATCGAAAGGACTGTCCTCTTAGTTCTTGTGACAGAGTTGTGGAGGGGACTATTGATCAAACATCCATATCTGGATACAGAGAGTGTAGTAACTCTAGAACGGGCCCGTATTCCAGCTAGCTGTGTTATATAAGGACAGTGTCGTAAAACTGACCTGTGTTCCACTTTAACTTTGGCCGCTTGGATGTATTGGGTGCCTTCACTGAGTCTGGTAAGTTTGGCCACTTAGAAGAGCGAAGGTACCTGATACTCGGCAGCCGAACGGCGCCACATCCGACCTTGAGGGCAGGAGGGGCCATTTAAGAGAAGATTAGATGAACACTAATCCTCCCTTAGGCGTGTTAAGAAGATGCTTAAATCTCTCATCTCTCACCTGCATTCTGGCCTTTTAGCTTATTGCAGTCCTGACGGCATGGTGTTGGTTAGACATGTGCTAGTAGGTAAGTCAACCAAAGCGTCTCTGTAGTACTTTAATTGCATTTCAAACTAAATGTCAAATATTGTTCAACACACTGAGGAACACACTTACTAACAACATTGAGTAAGTTAGTTAGGTTGAAAGTTTGTGTCACTGTGTTCTTTGTCATAATGTATGAATATAACTATGAGAGTGATTAATAATGTCACTCACTCTCAGTTATATTATGCTACACACACACACACACACACTCATGTGTGTCTCTCACAAACGCACACACTGCGAGCATGTGCGCACATACACACACACACACACACACACACACACACACACACAGGATTGACAAGGAGAACCATCATATAGCAGAGATTGCACATTGTGGGGGGCCTGGCATTTGAGATAATCATAACCCACCCATTCCTGCAAACTATGGAACAACAAAACAGAGGAGAAAAAGCTATCCGCAGTTCTGCATCGGTTACTTTTCAATTATGGCAGTCAAAAGCAGAACGAAACAGTTAGGGCAGTTTATCGGCTGTGGAGCTTCGTGTTGGAGAAGCGGCGGAGAGGTATTCATCCCAATATTTAACGACCTGACTGTGTTGCTAGAAACACAGTCCTATTCTGACGGACGGCCTCGACTATGGATGATGAAGGGACACATGAAAAGAGTATTCTGGAAAAACAAAAACACTCACGTTTGGTCACAGAACAAATATCCACCATACCAGGGAAGGTGGTTTCCTCAGAGTGTTTATTCTCACTGAAGTGTCCCTGAATTCCCGTATGGATTTGAACAGGAGAAAAAGGGTGATGGATGGTTTGAGTTCAGCCTCATGAAATAGCTGTTATTTACCATTGTTGTTAAAGTTAATGGCTGATGGTAAAGAAAGCAGTACAATAATAATAATAATAATAATTATTATTATTATTACTGTTATAATAATTATTATAATAATAATAATAATAACAGTCATAATAATAACAACTGTAATATTGTAGTAATAATAATAATAATAATAATAATTTAATGACATTTTAATTAGACTAATTAGCGGCATGTTCTACATTAAAAAAACGTGTAACAAGCAAATATGTAAAATCAAAATTGCACAAACAAAAAATAATGTCGTATTTGTCAAATTGCGTGTGCGTGATGTTTGCATTATGTTTAATTCACATGGTTGAATCCATTGCTAATGCCTGGCGGTGAACCTCCGCGGTGTGCGGCGTGGACCAGACCAGACTCGAGTAGCGGAGCGCAGAACGCGACTCCACTCCCCTCTCCCCTTGTGTGTGTGTGTGTATATATTTTTAAATACTTAGATAGAGAGAGCGGGAGAGGGGGAGAGAGAGGCAGAGGAGGGGGTGACGAAAAACTAAAAAAAAAAAAACCCTGCGTAATGTACGCGTTCGTGAGGTTCCTGGAGGACGACACGTGCTTCGCGTTGGCCGTCTCCAGCGTGGAGGGCTTCCGACCCCTGCATCGCGGAGACTTTGACAACCAGAAGGTGTATCTGGTGCACAGAGCCGCCGCCGCCGAGGAAGAGGAGGAGGATGAGGAGGAGGAGGGTGGTGGCGGTGACGGCCAGCCGAGCCGCGCACAGATCCTGGCGCTCGCAGGTAAGTCGGCTAGGTAGGTAGCAGCTACTAGCCCAATAGCCACCTCTGTCGCGTTATCGTCTCCGAAAACAACAACAACAACAACAACATAACAACAACAACAACAATAACAAAACAAGCTGCAGCATGTATCTAACGCGTGACAGCCACAACAAAAGATCAACATCAATATCAATATCGATATCACGTCCTCAGCAACCGTCAATGATAGGTAGCTGCTAGCTGAGTCTTTGCTACATACGCCGCTAAAAGTTAGCCGCGTCGTTAGCCCGCCGCCTTGACGTCATTGTCGTTGTAACTGAGTCGTGTTTCGGTTGGCGTATTTGGAATGTGTCGTGTCGTTGGAGAACAGTGTGTGTGTCGGTGTGGGTGTGGGTGTGTGTCGGTGGTCACCCCGCCGCATACTACGTGGCATGCAAGCCGACGTTGTTTACAACCGTCCGCTAACGTTAGCCTCTGTTGTGTTGTGTGTGTGTGTGTGTGTTTTAGCCGTGTTAGCTAAGGCGGACGCTGGCATGCTCAACCGTGTCGTTGATGACAGTCATTGACACATGGCCTTGATAGTTGAGTTGGTTAGCTTTGTGCGTGTGTGGGTTGTGAAACGTCTGGTGTGTGTGTGTCAACAACAACAACAATAACAACCTCAGTGTCTGGACTCCAATGCACTGCATGTCAGCTCTGTCAAAGTGACACGCTTTGCAATGCAGTGGCTTCAGTTACTGCAGGCTGGAGTGTTTAGCTACGTTACTAATCCAGGCATTGAGACAGTCTGGGCTTGGAGATCTGATTGTTGTCAGGATCTCTAAGTTAAGCACCACTGCTGCAGACAGATAGCTAGACTGCATGCTATGTTCTTAGGAACAAGATGTATTTACTATGATGATGATGATAATGGATACTTAGATTACAGATTAAGTGTGAATGTGTTATTTTGATGAAAAGCATGCCGTAAACATTGATTATGTAAGAGTGTAGAGCAGACAGGAAGTACAGATGTATCTAATGTTCCCTGCCTCTGTTTTGGCTGGTCACTGAGATATAATGGACATATTTCCTTTCTGTCTTAGATACCGTAGAGGAATTTGAAGACAGTATAATGCAAAAGAAGATGAAATCCCCAAGATGTCTATACAATATTCAGGAAATTCTATCGAGAACCATTATGAAGAGGACAGGCTGCCTCTGAGACATAAAAAGGTAAGACATCATCACTGTGTGTGTGAGGTTGTAGTCTGTACTATAGAAAGCTGTGTGTTTACCCACATATGGTGTATGCATGTGCGTGCATGTACGTCTGTCTGTATGTGCATACATCCATACACCGTCGTGCACGTGTGTGTTTTGTTGTTGCACAAATTCCTGGGTGTCAACCTTACCCATTCAAGAAGAAGCCTTAAACAGATATGGGTATGGTTATAATACACAGCATAGAATTATCATATGTTTATGATGCAGCATGGGATTATGGGTATGTTTTATTGATAGAGAGTGGCATTATGGGTGTGTTTACGAGTCATTAGCATATGTTTGGTTAGTCCCAAAATCCCTTTTTTTTTTACCATACGCTGGATTAACACAAATTCAGAACTCTGGACAGCTGCCCTTTCAGACAAATCCTCTGAGCGGCTCATCAAGGAACTCACTGACGCCACACTTTCCCGATCCTCCGATTGAATGAGTCTGGAAAACATTTAATACATAATAATAATAATAACAACAAAACAAACAACATCTTGTAATCTCCCTGCCCTGTCCCTCTAGATGAGTGTGTGTGTGTTTGTATGAGAGAGTATCTTGGGGAAACTTCAGCTCATTGTGGTTTTTTGTTTTTGCACCTAGGCTTCGGTCCAGGACCACGGCCGCCCCACCTCTACCTCCTCTTCGAAGAGCCTGGCGGCCGTGGTGGCTCGCCTGGAGCGGAACGCCGCCAGCTCCTGCACGGAGGGCGAGGACTACCTGGAGGAAGACCGGCTCATCGAGGAGGAGGAGGACGGCTACTATGACGACGAAGACACGGAAGGGGAGCATCCGCATCTCCATCATCATCATCAGCAGCAGCAGCAGCACCAGCATCACCACCACCACCAGCACCACCAGGAGCAGGGCACGAGCAGCAGCAGCTACCCGGAGACGAACACCCAGAGGACCAGCAGCAAGACACGAGAGACGGACTGCGGATCAGAGGAGGAGTCGGCGGCGGCGGTGGCAGCGGCGGTTGCGGCGGCGGGCACCGTGCCCCGTGTGCTATACGAGGAGCTGGTGCACAGCTACCGGCAGCAGGAGGAAGAGATGCGGAGGCCTGCAGCAGGAGCTGGACCGCACGCGGCGGCAGCTGGTGCAGCAGGCCAAGAAGCTCAAGGAGTACGGCAGCCTGCTGACCGAGGTCAAGGAGCTGCGGACTTCAACCGGCGGCTGCAGGATGTGCTGCTCATGAGGCTGGGCAGCGGTGAGAGACGAGACACACGCGCACATCAGAACGTTACATTATCAGGGGCCTGTTTTACATTGCAGCTGAGGGTATCCTCAAACTTACACCAGAACTTCTCTGCACCAGAACTTCCCTGCACTGTCAGGATTTTCGGTTTTTAGGTTGAACCTGAAAATGCGGGTTCATGGCGGGCTTCAAAAGCCATCATCTAGGCCTATCGCACCCTGAGAATGTGATCTATCTGGGTATTCCCAAGATGTCACTGCTATTGTCATGCTTTTATTGTTTGAAGCCTAGTCCGTTTGTTTGTACGATGTACGATACCGTTGAAAGGCAGGCCCTGTGAGACTAGTTTCGTAGCCTCCTACAATTTTGTTATTTTTTTTACCTTGTAAAAATAGCACAACATGTATCATAACAGCATATCATTCTATTTCCCTTTTGAGGGAAAAAAAGTTAAGCTCTAGTTTACTTTACAGCTTACTGCAGTGAAATACTTTGAACATGCCTCAATTCACATTACAAAGCAATGTTATCTGAAACTGAAACCACAAATTCTGGCTTCCCCTCTGAATTCTGACTTAAGACATCCGGCTAATCTGGAAATCCGGCTTCTTGAAACAGGGCCCAGATTAATATTGAGTCTCACGAGGCTTTATGTCAGGCATTACCTTTTGTCATTTTGTGGACCATGTTTTTTTTTTATATTTTTTGAACTCCCACAGTATAGAGTAGCATTCAATCAGAGCCATTCAGAGAAGGGTCTGGCTGCGTATTGTAAACATTCTGACTCTTCACAACGATGCGAGCCAGACCCCAGTGGATTGAGAGAATGTTACGCAAGCGCCCGCTCTTCAAGGAATGTCGAGGAGAAGAGCTCATTCTTGGCATTGACAAACTCACCCCCCCCCCCCCCACCCAGGCTTAAAGGGCCAGAATTTACGCTCGCTAGACAATCTTCTTAACATGTGCTTTGCATAATGCCGCCAGGACGAAGTTACGACGCTTGCACTGGTCAGTCTGAGAAATGTAGCCTATTGATGTTGAAGTGTGCAACATCAATCCTAATTGAAGCTAGGAAAATGCGTGTTAGGAGGGAAATGATAAATTTTCCGATGAAATGGGTCATCTTGACGCGGGGCCAAGTTGAACCGGTGCTTCCTGTTTTGGTTTTTTTTGTGAAAGTCTTGCTGTGTGCCAAAAATCCAAACTGGTGTGGCAAACCTTTTGTGGTGGGCCAAAGTAACACCCGGGCGTATCACCACCACACCATGGCTTGCAACAGGCAGCCAACACGCTATTGGCCAATACTGGCCCAAAGTAAATTGGTATATTGGTCTCTTTCTGTTTTCGTATTACAAAGATGTCCGTGCTGCCTGACAGGACTGGAGGTGTGGAAAAGACCCAAACCTCCATCCAACCTCACAGCTGGATCACTGCTGTTTTTCTCTCCAGCCCACGAATAGGCCTTTTATAAATTCTGGATTGTTCCACATTTGGTTTGTTTGTTTGATTGTTTTGTTTTATATTTTCCTGCTGGATGGATTTCACCATTGCGGACGACGTAGTCATATCGACACAGTCCTGCTGCATTTTATTGTTTTTACACCAGATCAATTGTGCATTGAGGGCTGAATCGGGGGTACGATGACAAGCGGGTGTCCGCGAACTGCACAGCGGTATAGCTAGAGCGCGGTACACCTGCCAAGCGGCAGCATCAGACCCCCCCTGTCCCCCTGTGGGCTGGCGGTGGGATGGCCCGGGCTACTGGCAGGACATCTAAAGGACAGGCCGGAGATTAGGAGCACCCCCGGGCGTTGACGGCCCAGCTAGGTGACGGAGTGCACAGGGCGCGATATTAAAACTCATCAGCTAAGTTGGGGAGCTTAGTGTGGCCGGCCACCAAGTCAGCGTGGCTTAGCCACCGCGGGGCTAAAATAACCGGCTGTCTCCAGGTATCGGGTATTGTGGCCCCGAGCTGGTGAGCAAGGAGTCAGGCGCGGCACCGTTCCAAGGTTAAACACCCAGCAGAAAACTCCCCGGCCACCTGCTGCTGCTGCTGCTGCTGCTGGCATCTGCAGAGCCACAGAGCCACATCCCGGCTCTAATGTGTTTTTCAATAGCGTCATAGCTTTATTGTTCCTTTGGTTTTTACAAATCGCAGCCTCTCCTCTCCTCACCTCACCTCTGTGTCCCCTCTCCCAGAGCCCATGCACGACAACGGCACTCAGACAATCAAGGCGGAGGCGGTGGAGCCCCTGGTGGTGGAGGCCCAGGAAGCGGTGAGCAGGGAAGAGGCCAACACCAGCTCCAGCCACTCGCCCTCCCCCAGGGCCGTGTACACCTGCAGCGACGGCAAGGTCAGTGTCCCCGCGGGCACCCCTGCCAACCCCCTTTTTTATTCCATTGGCTCTTTCTTTTTCTTCTTCTTCTTCTTCTTTCCTCCCTTCCCATCTCCTCCTTGTCCGTGATTATAGTAGTTGTCCCTCGCTTACCGCCACCACAGCGACCACTTATCCTCCACCGTTTTCTCCCCCTTCTTGGATGCCTCTTTCTCATCACGGATCTATACTTTGAGATTAACCCCATTAACCTCTTGATCCCATTCAATTCGTCCTCCTCCTCCTATGTCCTTGGCTCACAGCCCCATGGCAACTTGGGGGTGTGTGTGTGTGTGTGTCCGCAAAGTATCGTGATTTAATAGGAAATGGCCTATTTCCTCTTCACACACACGTGAACTTTGGGGGGAACATGGTGTTGAAGTTAATCAACCCTGGTTTTTCTTAGTTTTTCTTTTTTTCGTTGTTTTTGCCGCCAACGCCTGCCTGCCCTAGCCAAGCAGGTAAACAAGGTTGAGTGGATTATTATTGTTTCTGCAGAGCCCGGGCCACCACCACCACCACCACAATCATCAGTGTTTATTAGCCTGTTAGGGTTCTCTGCGCGACCCCCCAGACGCCGTAATTCAGCCGTCGTCCTGTCAGCAGATGACGGTGGGGGGGGGGCAATTGGTACTACAAGCTCTGGGGCCCATGGCCCCGCCAAGCGTGAAGAACACAAGCAAATTAGAACCCTCCGACTACATCAGGGACCCCATATTAATTATTTGCAGCAGAGGAATTTAAAGTGACTGACAGGTTAGGGGTGCCGCGTGTGTGTGCGCGTGTGTGTGCGTGTGTGTGTGTGTTGAACTTGAGGGCAGGTGAAAGCTTGTCTGTTGGCTGGGGGGGGGGGTGGGGGGGCATGTGGCTGGATGGGGATGGGGGATGGGGGCTGGGGGCTAACTGTATTAGCTACCCAGGGAAAAGCCTTTTGGATGCGGGCCTAAAGACTTTACGCTGACAAGCGCAGTAAGAAAACGCAGGTACAGTCAAATATGCCCCCTGATACATCGGTTCACACAAGGGATGTTAACAGTTAACTGTTTAACCTTTTAACAACAGCAATGCTTTTTTTTTTTAACGCTATCAGTATCACAAATGATAAAATAAATCCTCACGTGTTGTTAGTTATTCTTCATTAGTTTTGTATTCAAACATTATAGCTTTGCCTTTAAGACTGTCACTACCTTCAGCCAGCGAGGTTGTCAGCGGTGACGTACTCTTAAGGCATTCTGCTATTGTTGTGTTGTCATCCCCATACACGTCCACGCCTTTCGCAAGTAGCAGCTTCAGCCGTTTTCCTCTCAACTGAGTGTGTTTTCACTTTGAGAAACCGGAAGACCGACGGAGTTGTCACTGGAAGCACTCGAAACTAGCCAATAACTGTAGACAGCTATATGCTAAATCATAACCAAGCGCTTTCATAGCTGATCTCATTAGTTAGCAGTAAAGACTTAGTAATGATCAATTGTAAACAGGTTTAGGTGTTTAAATATTCGAATATACCTTGGGAAGGCATTTGGTAGGTGATCTGGTCAGAGTGATGTTTAATGCAGACTTCTGCAATGCATCTTATTGGCAGTACTGTGTAGGGATCAACCTACACAGTACTGCATAGCACACGGTCAACTCTGTATATAGACTTCATAACAGCAGTGCCTGCAGCCCTGTTCCATAGTTCCATGTGTCCCCCTGTGCCCTCACCTAATTGGATGGAGTGTGAGCTGGTCGAAGCTGGCGGCCAGTCATTAATCTCAGTGTCATCTGAGTGGTTTTAAACCAGTCACGATTAAAAACCAGTCGGGATTAGACTGATCCAACGGTGTCGCCGGGTTCACTCCTCGATCGTTACAGTAGTTGTAGTGTGTGTGTGTGTGTGTGTGGTGTTAGTGTCTGCTTGTGTGTGTGTATTGATCTGGGTGGTGTCGTCCCCGCAGGTCCACCTCGGCGGTGGCATCTGGGTGGAAGAGGAGAAATGGCACCAGCTCCAGCGCACCCAGGGAGACTCCAAGTTCACCAAGAACCTGGCCGTGATGATCTGGGGCACGGAGACCCTGAAGAACCGCAGCGTGACCGGCGTGGCCACCAAGAAGAAGAAGGACGCGCTGCCCAAGCCCCCGCTGTCGCCCAGCAAGCTGAAGATCGTCCGAGGTAAGGCTGTAGGGGGCGCTGTACAACCCTGCCCCCCCCTCGGGTGTCCCACGTCCACCGCTTTGACTCCACGAGTACAGACATCTTTCTCTTTTTCTTTATTTTGTCTCGAACATCAACGTTAAAAGATCACAATAAAACAGAAGAAAAAAAACACCAAACATAAATTAGTCAAACAATCTGTCAGAAAAAAACCAAAACAATGAATGTGTTCGAGAAGGAGCAGGAAGAAGCAAAATGCTTATCATGTCCTGCCCCTACAGCAACACTGTTGTATAAAATAAAATAAAAACATCTTATAAATCAAAAAAATAGAGATATTTACACCATATTTACATCATCACACAATGCAGTACTTTTGCAAATAGTTTCATCATTAAATCAGCATCGACACTTTCATTTACCCTCCTCATTTCTCTATTTCTTGAAAATTATTATTATTATTGCTCTGGTCCATTCTACCACGTCACCCCGCAGACTCAAATACACATACTTTTAAGAGTTGTGCCACAAGGCTGTTTGACATCTGTTTATTCCCCCGACGTATGTGTGCCACGCAAGGTCATACCTGATGCCCCTTTAGTTCTGACACGCGAGACAAGTAGTGCGCTCTTAAGGGTCTTGACCTACCACCCATCCACCCACCCAACCCCCACACCCAGCACAGCATGTTTAAGGACTGCAAAGGGTGAACCTGAGGGGAAGGTCAAAGGGCTGTTTACATCCAGGGCATTGGTAGGCCATGACGAACGACAACAGAGGTCGCATAGCTGCACAAGGGTCATTCTACAGCTATAGCAAGGGAGCTAGCGTTGGCATATATGCAGATCAGCCTTAAAGTAGGACTGAGCCATGTGGCTAACATCTTTGATCACGATATACTGTAGGTCATTTAATATCTCAATAATGATAGATAGATATATATATCACAAAATAGCATGTTTTCTGGTAATTCAATATACGGCTCATATAAAATAACCACATTGTGAAGCCTATTTTTATATACTCTATACTGTATACTATAGATTCAAGATCCAAGAAGTTTAATTGTCTTGACAAATGGAAAGTCCTGTACTATTTTCTTACTCCGGTCAATTCCGGCAATTACGTCACACTATACCGCGATGCAGCCTTTATAACCAGGAAAAGACAACACCACTTATGCCATTATATCACGATATTCCGATATCCTTATCCTTAAGACGACATCTAGTCTCGTATCACGGTATCGGTGTGGTATTGATATATTGCCCACTAGCCCTATACTTCACGAATGAATAAGACTGTACTTCTCAGTTAAAGATGGTGCAGTAACCACCACCAACATCATCTTCTTCTTCCTCCTCTTCTTCCCAGAATGTCTGTACGACCGTGTCTCCCAGGAGACGGCGGACAGCGCCGAGATCACGCAGAGACTGTCCAAGGTCAACAAGTACATCTGCGAGAAGATCATGGACATCAACAAGTCCATCAAGAATGAGGAACGGCGCGAGTCCAAGCTGCTCATCAGGCAGACGGTCAAGATGGAGAACTTCAGCTACGACGGCATGTAGTGGTCGACCCCCGGGGGTGGACCGCGGTGTCTCTCTAGCTCCCTCTCTCTCTGTCTCTCTGTCTCTCTCTCTCTCTCTCTCTGTCTCTCTATCTCTCTCTCTCTCTCTCTCTCTCTCTCTCTCTCTCTCTCTCTCTCTCTCTCTCTCTCTGGGGACTGCGTGTTGGGGTCGCTCTCTGAGACATTAGCAGAATTGTAGTTTTATTTTGGCTTTCCCCCCCACCCCCAGATTATTTTTTTATAAATGTGTGTTTGTTGGGCCTGCGGTGGATAATATCGGAGGTACTCGGTGAGGAACGTCTAGAAGCACTTTTTACTACAGGGTCTTAATCGCTAACAGCCATGTTTAAGGAGAGGAGAGGTGTTGTGTTGGCCCTATAGAGATTATAATAATTACAGATTATTATTATTATTATTATTATTATTATTATTAATAATATATTATTATTAATGCGGTCATTCATGAGTGGTGGATTCAGATTGAGACCAGTGGCAAGGTAGTTGTCTTTTAAATAACTAGTCCCCACACCCACACCCACTGCTTTTCCCACTTTAAAAAGAAAAAATATTCAGAGCCAGTTTTAGTAACAATGTTTTAAGAATCGTTGTTCCCTCACAGATGCTGTGACTGCCTATGTTTGTATGTTTTTATGTTTTTATGTTTTGTATGTAGTTTTTTTTGTGGGGGGGAGGGTGGGCTTACCGCAGGCATATTACTGTCAAGAATGGCCTTATAATAGATTTATAATTGGTGCGGATAGTGGCCCCAGATTTCTACTAAGCTGTGATGTGTGTAGTGATCAGAGATCAGTGGCGGTGTGGGGCGGGTCGGGCACCGCATCTTGTATTAATAGGAGACCGGCCTGGGGTGGAAGTGGTTCTTAAGTGCGGTTGAGGCAAAGGTGGGGCAGGATTTTCAAAAATGTTAAAAGCGTTATTAGAGATGGTTGAGACCGTCCTGAACCGATGTTCATAGTTTGTTTTGGGCCCTGCTGCAACCCATTTAACCTTTAACCCCTGCACTCCCGTTCCCCCCTCCCCCTCCCTCTTCTATTCCCGGGCCCGACCACAGGGCACAAGCGTGGGTTGCCTTTGTGGTAACTTCCTTCAAGCCATGCCATCAGAACTTTTAAAACGTCTCTCTTCTGTTTGTTTGTTTTGGGTTTTTGGAAGGGGGGGGGGGGGGGTTGTTTAGTGTCGGGGTTTCTGTTTGTTTTCCTCGACTTCTTTCTTTCTTTCTGTTTGTTTGTTTGTTTGTTTGTTTGTTTGTTTGTGTCCTGATTCCTGAATGGTTTGTGTGGCTGTTTGCAGGCTGGAACTAAACGCTGCAGATTGAAATCTCAACTGTGACCTAAGGTGGCTAACTGTGAATCTGCTACAGAGATGCCCATCAAGCCTTTCTCTGTTCTCTTAGTCTCTCTCTCTCTCTCTCTCTCTCTCTCTCTCTCTCTCTCTCTCTCTCTCTCTCTCTCTCTCTGTCTCTGTCTCTGTCTCTCTGTCTCTCTCTGTCGTTTAGATTTGTTGGGTTGTTTGTTGTTGGGCTCAGTTTGTCCTTGTCTGGGATGTTTTTAATTCAGACTTGTTTTTTGTTTTGTTGGGCTAACCATATATTTTGGTGACATTATAGTGTACATAAAATTTCATTTTTTATAACGTTTATATTTTTCGGTGTCCAGTTCCGTCACCTTTAACCGACGGCATCCGCAGTTTATTTCGGCTGCTTTATGAAAGTGACGTTTTTATTTTATTTGTGTTGTTTCTGTCGTTTTACATATATATATATATCGTGTATCGTCTTGAGAATCGTTAGGCTTTGAGCTTGATGTTGTATCCCGATGTGGAATACTGCCGTCGACGCACAGATGAGAGTCAAAAGAAACTCTTGCTCCCCCCCCCCTCCCCTCTCAAAGCTGTGACGCTCCCTGTGTTGAACACAGACAAAGGCTGCCTCTAACATATGGAGTTGAGTGACTTAGAAATGTATGATGCATTGATATTAGCTTCTAATACGTTCAAATGTGGGCGATAGGTAGGCCCTCCCCCTCCCCTAAATTTCCCCCCGACGAGTCCGCTTCGGTCAAAACTGACTCGGCTCAATTGTACTGTTGCAGCTTTGTGCTCGGTTGTGGAGATGCAGTAGTTGTTGGCTAGCACAACACAAATCATTTACATTGAATGCACTTTAAACGGTACAATTCTTCAACCTTAAAAGAGTTGTATCTGCGTAATTGTCCAAAATGATATATTATTGTATTCGTGTTTTTTTTTTTTTTATTATTTGTTTTATCTCTATAGATAAAAATGTAAGGCCCAACAATCATTGTGTAATTAAGAAGCACCTTAGAACCTGTTGATTCTGGATTGTTATTGAGTATGGAATGAGAAAGACAAGGCTTGTCTGGAGGGAACTAGATTTTTAAACCTTAACAGACTCGCCCCTGACCAGAGTTGATTTATATGTTGGCGGTGTTTTAGTCTTAACAGCAAGCGTGTTAAAAGGGCCCAAAAACATTGCTTTGCCGCATCACCCTGATAATTAGGTGGCCCAATCTAAGCTCTCCGTCGATGTAATATTTACATCGACCGAATCGTGTGCTGATGTGAACGTGTTAAGATGCTAGGTGTGGAATGACCGAGGTTTGTATAGATTGTGGTGTATTTTCTACCGGTGAGTGGTTATAAAGCCAAAGTGTTGAGTGGTGAATGGGATGAGGTAACGGTGAGGTGACTGACTGAGGAGTCAGACAGCTTTTGCACAAGACAGGCCCATGCCAAGGTTACAGCGCGAAACAAATCTTAATCCACCACAAAGGTGACATATTGGAACTATAATATATCTATCTATATAGATATAGATATGTAGATGTATATGATTTTTATTTGAGATCTCTCCCTTTATGGTTTCTGTACAAAGTGTCAGCATGTTAAACTAGTACTTGCAGCTAAAATAGTGTATTTAAACGCAAACAAAGCGTTTCTGCTGTGTTAAGACAAACCTTCCTGAGATTCTGTAATGCTGTTGTGACACTTTAATTTTTTTATTTTTCTGTTGCCAAAAAAAAAAAAGGTTTGGTAGTTTAAACAGTGCTTAGAGGGGAACTTTGTCACTTTTCAACCACTTTTCTACCCAACCTACCTACCTACCTACCTACCTACCTATCTATCTATCTATCTATATCCGCATTAGGTATATAGTGGGAGTAACGGCTGCGGTTGTGGCCGATGCTCTCTGGGGTCTCTGGGGTCGTGGTTCAGCGCAGATGCAAAAATCTGACCCCAAAGATTTCCAGAGAGTTTAATTTGCATTATACCGTACAACCCCAATTGAATAATAAAAAAAAAGCTGGCTGAGAATCGACCAAGTTCCCTTTTTCTTAAGATGGCGGCCTCTTACATCACCTGACATGTGGAATTGTTTATCAAAGGCTGGTGTTTCCTGGAGCGGGATTATTCAGAATCCTTTAACTGAAACCATCTTCAACGTCAATGTTTTGTTTGTTTGTTACATTTATTTTTTTTTACCCAGATGTATCGGCAACTGTGAGGCCGCACCCTGGCACTTGTAGCAAGGCCCGTATCGAGGACAATCTGGACATTAGCAGCACATGAGCAACATGTATACGAAACCATCACAGACCACCACGCCGGGTGGTGGTGGGTGGGGGGGGACGGACCGCCTCACGCCCCCTCCCCCACCCCCCCACCGTGCTACATCCTTGCTCCCTCGAGGGTTGGCGTTTTAAATATATATAGAGAGGACTCTTCAGAAATGGACAATTGCACACTGTGGGACTGTCAGTGTTTAGGCTTATCTCTGTGAACTCCCGTCTTGTCTAATCTGCACAAGCAACCGCCTGCTTTATCGGTCCGCCCCCCCCCCCCCCCCCCCCGCTAGACTCTGGGATCGGGCTCCACGCCGCACCGCCCCGCTTGTACAGAAGAACACCGTCACCGCCAGATGCAACGTCAAACGTACTTACTTGAGATTGATAAGAAAGGGGCGGGAGGCGGGAAATCGACGGGGCCCTGGGTTTTTATTTTTTTTGGTTTGTTTTCTTCCCCCTCCTTGCGCCCGTGCACCTGCAAAGCTCTGCGCGGCGAACGTCGTGTACAATCCACAAACTGGTTCTACTTCATCTTGCTTTTACCGTCCTACCTCATTGCTACTCTGGTGTCCGTTTGTCAGTGACTGTACTAAACTAATATATGTCTTATTTAAAGAAGAAGAAAAAAAACAAACACACACACACACAAAACTAATGAAACGAAAAAGAAAAAAAAACAGACAGAAGAAGCTCATGGAACACGTATACCTGATTATCCTCCTCTTAACATGTACAGTATATGGAACCTCTCTCTCTCTCTCTCTCTCTCTCGCTCGAAACACCTCGGTACTCTGGAGACGGCGGGAGAGGGGCGCGCTCTCTCCGGGGGGACCGGTCTGTGTTGTTACCTGCTGCTGTAACCTGGTCGTCTGCGTGGGGGGAAGAGCTTTCCTACTCGCTGTGTGTGTGTGTGTGTGTGTGTGTGTGTGTCTATCTCCGCTCTTTGCTCTGTCGTGCAGTGCGTGGTCCGTGGGCGCGTGTGTGTGTGTGTGTGTGTGTGTGTCTCTCTGTGTACCGCTTTTGAGATTTTTAAAACTGGTCGACGGTGCTACCAGCAAACAGGTTTTCTAAAACCGATCTGTCTATCGGACCTCAAATGGTGCTATGTTTTTTCTATGTTTTTATCCGCATAATACAGCTCTGTTACAAATGTGTGTAAATTGCCCGTATCTTGTCAGCTAATCAAGCTTATGAAATGTTAAGCCAAAATTATATATATATATATATATATATATATATATATATACATGCATATATACAGTATATGTATTTATATATATATATGTATGACAAAAAAAATTACTCTTACAGTCTCTTATATACTATCCATCCAAATATTGATCATGCAATACTTTTCCTGGGCTTAGACGTGCAGGAGTTTCAAGTACCTCAAAATGGATTCATCAGCATCTACACATTTCCAAACTGTTTACTTATCAAACGTTATTGCAGGTATGACAAATATGCATTTCTATGTAACTAGATCAGGCTACACACTAGGTACCTACAGGACTTTTCCACACTCAGATGGCAATTCCATGAACAAGAATGTGATTTCACCGGGTTGCATGCTCAAGTTCCCCTCGAGTTACATTCATTTTTCACACACAGCTGTGGATCTCTGCAAAACTTGTATTCTACTCGGGTCAGAATAGCTTCACACATGGCTTGGTTTTCACACGCCACATGGATTCATTTTTAGTTTAGTTTCATAGTTTTTTTGTTTTTAAGTCGTGTCGACCTATAAGGAGTGAGGCGATGGGGAGTTTTGGAATGTACGTCGTATCGGTACCAAAGAGGGTCCTACTTGACGAGGAATAAACCGTTTGCTTAGAGTAGGTTTTGTACAATCGCGAGGATTCGGAATCGAAAGACCACGAATTATTGGGCCTGAGGAGGGCGGCGATTCTAACCAATCAGAAACGTTGCTGCAGGATTGCCACACGCCCACTGAAATAGTTTTCCCTTTTTGCTGCTGAATTAAAAAAAAAATTATAATCATAATTATCAGAGGATGGTATGAATATATCCAAGTCTATATCTTATCAGTAAATATGAAAAACTATTATTATTTAAATATATGTGTCAATCAAGCAAGCAAGCGCTTTTTCTCATGGACAAACGACTGTGAACCTGAACTGTTTCCTAAGAGGTCGCAGCACAGCACAGCTTTGGGGGTCACAAGGCTTCGGGTTTTCGGGGGTTTGTGGGGAGGGGTGGGGGGGGGGGGGGTAATGTGGGGGTGACTGTATTTCACATGCTGGCTCTGTGCTTGTCCTCGCTCTCTCGCTCTGTGCGGTGGCGTCAATGTAATCCACTGTGAGGTCGAGCCTCCATCAGAGCACCTAAAAGTATATGTGAAGTCTGTTGATCTGTTCTGTAGGCCCCCCGCCCCCTCCTCTCTCTCTCTGTGTGTGTGTGTGTGTGTGTGTGTGTGTGTGTGTGTGTGTGTGTGTGTGTGTGTGTGTGTGTGTGTGTGTGTGTGTGTGTGTGTGTGTGTGTGTGTGTGTGTGTGTGTGTGTGTGTGTGTGTGTGTGTGTGTGTGTGTGTGTGTGTGTCAATGCTCTGTGACCATGAAGAGAAACAGGCGTATCCCTCTCTACTGTGATTCAGGTGTTGTTAATGCGGGAGACATGTGGGTGGATGTGTAGGAAGGACCTCCAATGTTTTATTTCTTTTTTTGTTGGTGGTGGGGGAGGAGGGGAGGGGGAAGCGTTGTCCTGTCGAACATAATTTCTTTACACGTGTTCAGTCGCTTGTCCTTGTACCGGTAATTGGATGCATATTTCAACTCAAAGACTTTCCCGCAATCCCACTGTTCAGTGGAGCTAACCGCTAATCCACACAGAAGGGGTATGTGCTCAGAAAGCTTGAGTGAACCGAGTGAAATGTTGAATCTGCGCTGAATGAACACGACGACCCTGATATCATTTTGTACGAGTCAAGGGAAAAAATATGAAAAAGACAAAAGGTGTATGTGTGTGACAATAGATCTCCGGTAATCTCTACCAAAGATTGGGTCATTTACAGCAAAGTCTTATCCCTAGTTGGCACTAATGCAGCGTTGATGCTTGCGTTTGAGAATAAACGGATCTAATAATCCCTCACGAGGCCTGACGTTGCCAAGGCCTTGGCGTTATGAGAACCTGTCAAAATGTCCAACCGAGCCATCCCCGATCCCCTCGAAGACCTCCTTCACGATCACACACACACACACACACGCTGTCCGCAGTATATATGCCATCGAGAGTGTATGTATGTTCTTTGCTCAACCTGTAACACCTCTGCTTCGCCGGCGCTAAGCATCCTGTTGTTTTTGTGTTCCTCTTGCTGCAGTCAGGTACACTCGTTCAATGTACAGATCAAATAAATAAATCCAGACTTTTATTCTATCAGCGCAAGCCTCTTGTGTCTCTTTGCTGTCAAGGTGATCCACTGGTGTGTGTGTGTGTGTGCGTGTACACGTGTGTGTGTGTGTGTGTGTGTACGGAATACCATTTTACACTTACATTCACATTGGGCAGACACTTTAGTCCAAAGTGACTTACAATAAGATCCTCCATAAAATGGTGTTCAGGTCACGTTTTAGGGTTTAGAGAGTGATTCTCCACATTGGTGATCCTTTTTTGACACACTTCACCACCTGAAGTCTCTATATATTTGTATATATCTATATACATATCTATCTATATATACCGTATATATATAGATAGAGATATATATATCCAACGAAAGCTGTTCTTTCCATATCAACAACTCTTCTGATGTTCAAGGTAAACTGTTTTTATGTTTGAATCGTGATGAAGACGTGATGAAGTTTTTGGTACTCTTGCAGGTTCCTTTTTATTCAGTAGTATCAGTAAAATGTCTTTTTGACCCATTGGTCCTCCCTGTTGTGTTCTCTCTGGCCAACTCAGGTTGAACTTGGAACCATTATCAAACGTCATATTTTATTCATTTAATAAAGTAATAGCCGTCTCACCTTTTTTAGTTTGTCCAACAAAGCTTATATATAATGAATTACTGGCCGTCTTTAGGGCAAAATACATGAATAACAATCTCAGAATACGAAAGGGTAAGTTGTGAATTTAAAATCACACTGGAGTCTGGAATTGTGCTCGTTGTTATGATTCAAAATCCCTCATAAAAACATTGCCCAAAGAATGAAAGCGTAGGTTTTTCTCAGATATCCTAAGCATATATATTACTATTGTATATTATTGATGACTTATGAGGTTCTAGAGGTTTCACCTTTGGATGCCAGTCCCCTGGCTGTTTCCAATGTCCACTGGCTGCAGGTTTCAATGTGAAAGTGTTTGTACAGCCGTCCTGTTTGCCCTGAAGCATCCTCGAGGACTAACTTGCAAATCGCATCACTGATATGATTTCATAACATGAGTTTTTCTTTTTCGCTATTTTGTTCAAGTGCGTTCAAGGTTTTCTCAGTATTGTCAGAATAGTGAAAGTAGCCTGGCATGGAAACTCCATTTAATCGACAAACCCGCGGAAAAATCTTCTTGGTAATACCAGTGGCTCGTTCCATGGTTGGTGGGTCACAAGCTAGACAGAACCAGTTAAGCTCTGGGTCCTGGACTCGGGCTCCAGTCTACCATATTCAGATCAGTGTAGCCATGCATGCCTGCTATTGTAGGGCCCACCAACAACCACATTTCTATGTTTACAATGGTTTTCTAAAACCAATCCCACCAGCATTCCCCGTCGCTAGCAGGGTTGACCTTATTGTTTGGTTTGCGGATCAGTGGGTACACCAGTAAAAGTGTGTGTGTGTGCGCGTGTGTGTGTGGGTGTGTTTGCCTTTGAGAAATCTACAGTGAATGCAAGAGGATTAACTGGCCGATCGATTTCAGCATGAGCCACATGCTAGCTGCGAACAGAAGTTCACTTCTGTTCCAACGCCAGCGTCTCTGGCTGTGGGCTTCACAGAGCAGAGCCCATGATGTCTATCTACCGCTGTATACACCCCCACCCCATATCTACCCAGGCCCCGATAAGACACAGAAATTGGATATTGGCATATCAAGAGGGTTTGCAAGACGGCTGATTTGGAGAGAGACGCTTCAGTCTGGAATAACCTTGGAGATTGGATTGGTGGGGGGAAAACTGATAGAAACCGGTCCACTCATCCACCACCACCACCACTCTCCTCAGTGGGGGGAGGCGGGGGGAGAACAACCTCGGCTCCTGCCCGTGTCCCTTTCTCTTTGCCGGCACATTTCCATACATTATTGCCTCAGTAAGCAAGTGTGTCGCGTGGGGGCAGGCTTTCCCCCCCACCACCCAAGGGGACTGCTCAATGTCATTATCTCTGAGGCCTGCCACCGGCCCGTAATGTATGGCTGCCCAGGATTTATTGGCACTGAGATGATTCATCGGTGCCGATGATGGATCGGTGCCGGCTAGGTCAAGTTGGACCGAGCCACACTGAGCCTGACAGGGCTGGGCTGGGCTGCTCTGGTCTCTCTCACTCTCTCACTCTCTCTCTCTCTCCATCACTCTCTATTGCTCTCTCTCTCTCTCTCTCGCTCTCTCTCTCTCTCTCTCTCTCTCTCTCTCTCTCTCTCTCTCCTCTCTCACAATGCGTGTGTGTGTTTGTGTGTGTGTGTGTGTGCGGCCCCTCTGTCACACACAGGACACCATGTACCCTCAGCTCTTACTGCGGTATATGGAGTCTGCTGGACACTATATTTATATTTTACACACACACACACACACACACACACACACACACACACACACACACACACACACACACGTACGAGCGCGCACATGGGCACATAACCTAATAAATATGGTCATCTCAAGGCTTTTACGGAGCTGATTCATAGTGGCCGCGCGTCGCCGTATCTCCGCATCCCCATCACACACACGGCCGGGGGTAATGCACTTCCTCCGCCTCCTTTGACTTTGGCGCTCCGGAGTTTAATATGGAGATCCAACATGGAAGCAAAGATGTGCCGGCAGGAATGTGATTGGCTGAACCTATAAACATTGCCTTTCACCCCTTCAACCCTCGAAACGTTTTCCCCGGCGCAAGGGAAGCGACATCTCATCCCCCATCCCCCGATCCTGCGGTATACAGTGTATATCTCGTGGTGTGTGTGTGTGTGTGTCGTATATATAAACGTAGCCTCTTTACATGCACGCGTTTATGTGGGGTTCTTCTTCTATGTTTGGATGGGTTTATAGGAGTGATGGACATGCCTCCGGGTGTGCAGGAGCGTACGCACGTTCAGCTCAGTGTCTCTCCGAGTTGTTTATCTCCGAGTGAATCCGTGAATGCAGGCCAGGCGGGGGGGGGGGGGGTTAACTGACATGTTATGTGTTGTTGGGGGGTCCTCATGAATTCTGCCTTTGGTTTACGATGACGTCGTCAACACGAGGGTGGTACGCTCGCCGACCACGCATTGCAGACCATGTGGTGGCGTGGTGCTTTGACTCTCTTGATGCCTTCCCTCAGTCCCGTTGCTAATCCCCCCCCCCCCATATGTATGGTATATGTGTGTCTTTCTTATGCACACGCATACACACACATACACACAGGCGCACAAAGTTGATGAACAACTCTTGTTTTAGTTTTGTGGTCCTTTCTTCGAATTGCATTTTGTTGTGCATTCACTTGTTTTCTATTGAGCTTATTTTTCTACTGCCGCATTGTATCTCTCTCTCTCTCTCTCTCTCTCTCTCTCTCTCCCCCATTCACTTCACTCACACACACACACACACACACACACACACACGCGCACACACACACACACGTGAGGACACTTTCAAACGGCTTCCTTTAATTCAGACCTATTAACGAGATTCCCCGTGATGATGAATTCCTCCTTCTCCCAGCGTTTAGGCTAATTACGCTGCAGGAGGAAGCGGGTTCCAGTGTGTTTTGTCCACGGAGGAGGAGGAGGAGGAGGAGGAGGAGGAGGAGGACGAGGAGGCGAGCTAGCGGCCGCAGACAATGTCCCTGTCTCACTCTCGCTGTCAGGACGACTCAACACGCTTAATAATATTCACCCGTTTCTCACGTTCCTGAATACTCCTCTCTGCGTGTCTCTTTTCATTCTAGCCGTCTAGTATTCCTCTTCTACTCTTCTACTCGTGCCTTCCTTCCATCTCCCTTCATTCCGGGGGGGGGGCGGCAGTAGCTCAGGAGGTGGTAAGAGCGGTTGTCTGGCAACAGGAAGGTTGCTGGTTCGATCCCCGGGCTCCTCACATGGTTGGCACCGCCGTCGGTGTATGAATGGGTGAATGTGAGGCAACTGTAAATCGCTTTGGATAAAAGCGCTATATAAATGCAATCCATTTACCCATTCATTCATTCGTTCCCTCCTTCCTATAAATCATACCTCAGCACTCTCAGTTCTCTCTCCCCTCCATCTTCCCCTACTTCTCCTCTATCTTGCTCATCCTTCTGCCTCCCTCTCTTTCTCTCTCTATCTCTCGCCCCTCTATTTAACCCCCCCCCCCCCCCCCCCCCCTCCTCCAGTGTGGGCGGGGGGGGGTGTTTAGAATAATATTCGACTAATTGCCGTCTAATAGCCCCTCCTAATGACAACGGGATGCGGTAAATAAGGCTTGCTACAAGACGGCCAAATTTGTCACATTTCAAGGGTGATCCATCTGTGTCAGACACACGCCACCCCCCCCCCCCCCCCCCCCCCCCCCCCCCCCCGTGTTTACGAGCTGTGTGTGTGTGTGTGTGTGTGTGTGTGTGTCTCTCTCTCTGAGACAGAGAGAGAGACACACACACACACACACACACATACAGCTCGTAAACACACACATTTAGAACCCACTTAGAAGCGGTTCTTGTCGTGGAGCCATTATGTGTGTCGACCAGTCCTCCATAGGCTGAATATGTCTTCGTCTCACGGGGCTTTGGAGAGGAGACTTACCTCCTTCTGCTGGCTCGGCGTGTATGCACATGGTCTATGAAGTCGGAAAAAGGAAAAAAAAGACGGACGCCTCCAGGAAAACTTTTGTCGTGCTTGGCTTTGCTCTCGCCAGGTTAGCCATTGTTTGCATTTTGTCCATTTTGTCCATTTTGTCCACAGATAGAGGTTGGACAGCACTGTGGCTGATTTAATGACACACAAATAGACAGAAGTGCTAAAAAAAAACTGTATATTACTACAGCATCTCTACAACATCTTGGATTTCGAGGTCGGAGATTCTTCCAACTTTCCGAGTTGGAAATCCGACGTCAGGGGTGGGGGGGCGTTCCAGTTGCAATTTCCGACTGGAAACTCGGTAATTCCGATTTTCTGAGTACAAATGCAATGCGGCATTACAACACTTTAGCTACCTCGGTGTGTGTGTGTGTATACACATTGCTTACAACCCCAGGAACCGTATCATCCATCATCTTGTCATTTACAAGATGACATAATATTTTGAACATTCTTGATTTTCTCTGTTTATTAATGCAGTGTGTGCAGTACTACTAGACAACAACAACAACAACAACAACAACAACAACCTCAACGGGATTTTGCAGCTCAGGTCCAACTGTTTTTCTTTACAGTGTGCTGTGTAAACTGTGAAATATTTCCCCCACACACAGTCATTCATCCGAAACATTGTAGTTTAATTAAAACATGAAATGAATGAAACACGTTGGAAGTTTAAGTATTCAACGTCTCTCCATTGTACACAGAAGATATTTTATTCTACGTCTGGGCTTAGCAGCCTAATGGTAATACATGTTGGCCCAAATGTTACCGCATTCACAACTAGCTTCAAAACTGGTCCTGGGGTTGTTTAAATCATGAAATATGTTTGTCATTAGGTAAAAGCTATCATCTATATTAAATATTTGGGCTAATTTACATACCTGGCTTGTTTTTCTTTTTTTTGGCCTCGCTTTGTGAGTCAGCACGATCCATTAAAAAGATTAGATTTACATTTTAATCAAAGATTACACATTCATCCCTTTTGTAGCTTATTATTAATCAAACCTTTCCTCTCCATAAACCAGTGAGTGAGGAGAAAGTACGAGGCGTGAATCAGCGAGAGGGATTGAGTCGCCCCGAGAAAGAAAAACAATTTCATCTCTCTGTAAGTCGTACCGGTGGTCATTTAGCTAGACTCTTTATTTAAATGGTAATGTGAAGCCGGCTAAATGGACAGGGCGAGTCAGCCTTGGGAAGACAGAGAGAGAGAGAGGGGGCGCTTAATAAGACACAAATAAATAAAGAAATAAACAAAACAGAACAAAACAGAACAGACACGCTGAGTTTATCTCATGGAGAGAGAGAGAGAGAGAGAGAGAGAGAGAGAGAGAGAGAGAGAGAGAGGTGATGATGAAGAGGGTGAATGTGCAGGTGCTTCTTATTATAATTAATTGGGGTGTGATGAAGGATTTGTTTCTCAGTGGCCAGCAGCACAAAACAAATACTTTCTCTCCCTCGCATTCTCCAACTCCATCACTCTCTCTCTCTCTCACACACACACACACACACACACACTCACTCAAGGACATGACTAGAAGTTTCCGTGTATCCTCCGGAATAAGACAGGAAACGCACGGGGGGTCCTCTAGGAGGAAACAGGACGTATGGAAGCCACCAAGGTGAACTAACCATAAGTTACCCAAAAAAGGCTTTGTGTAATAACAACAACTCAGGGGTTCTGTCTCTGAATCACGGCATCTCTGCAACGTTCCTATGGCATGAAATCGGTCGTTTACCACGAGGACACACGGCAGTTGCGTTGCACATCATACAAGTCGATGTTTCGGAGACGATGCCGAAGCACTTTGAGGCTGTGTTGTTGCTTTAAGTTTGCGGCGAGTTGGTTTGAAGATCGCCACTCCCGTTGTCCAGGAAACGACCCCGTGTGAGCCTAAGACCAAACCGACACGCGTCTGTCCAGTTTAGTATCAGTCTGTCACCCAGTGTGTGTGTGTGTGTGTGTGTGTGTGTGTGTGTGTGTGTGTGTGTGTGGGTGGGTGTGAGCGAGAGAGTCGTGCACACGTCTGTGGCACACACACACACACACACACACACACACACACGCAGGACACACGCAGGACACACTCCGAGCCATGACAGACGTCTTGCCAGCGTGCACACTGCCAATGGCCCAGCGCTAATGAGAGACTAGTTAGGAGCTGTCACATGACCCTGGGCCGTCCAATCTGACGCAGCGTCCGGACACACGGCACACACAGAGAGAGGCTGCTATCAAGGTGATGGGCTGAGAGAAGTGACAACAAAACAAAACTAAGCTTTCTTCTGATGGGGGATGAGTGCCTTTTGACAGAAGCCACCAACAATAGGAGAGAGAGTGTCTGGATTGTGTCTGTAGTGTGGATCAGTTAACTCTTTATTAGATCACGCACGCATCTTGGGGTAAATGAATCGCCGTTACAGTTTGGTTTTGCACCAATCGTGCGCTTTCTCCGCTTTTATTTGATTTTCCTCACACACACGCGCGCACACACGCACACACACACGCACACACACACACACACACACACACACACACGCACACACACACGCACACACACAGCGGCTGTTAGCCTTCCTAAATGTGTTGACAGCGAGAGTGTGAGCTCGCTAGCTGTGCGGGGACCAACGCACCGAGTGAGAAACCAGCGGTGTTGGTGCCAGGCTGTGAGCGTGCACGTGTGTGTGCGTGCGTGCACGTGTGTGTGTGCGTGTGTGTGTGTGTGTGCTAGCGGCGGCGGCGGCGGTGGCAGCGGAAGTCTCAAG
Organism: Coryphaenoides rupestris; assembly: GCA_002895965.2. NCBI lineage: Eukaryota > Metazoa > Chordata > Actinopteri > Gadiformes > Macrouridae > Coryphaenoides > Coryphaenoides rupestris. The sequence goes on along the minus strand of PIJE02000977.1, from coordinate 10,167 downwards.
CTGACAGCTCGCCAGCAGCCTTGCACCTGCAGCACAGCTAGGTGTTGGTCTGGGCCTGGCGGCTGGGGTGGGGGTGAGGGTGGGAGGGGGTGAGGGGGGGGGGGGGGGGTGCGATGGATACAGGAGGAGGTCACGGAGGGGGTGAACGGGGGGGATGGAGAGGAGGCGATGGAGGAGACTCGGACTCAAAGGCAGCCGTGACAGCAGACCGTCCCCCCCGCCGCCACAATGGCGTCTCTCTGTGTAAAATATGTACGAGTGTCTGAGTCTGCTGCTCCTCCTGCATGGCTGTCTCTTGTTGTTGTACACCACGATGCTATATGGTACTGTGTGTGCCTCACTCTGTGTGTGTGTGTGTGTGTGCACGTGTGTGTGTGCGTGTGCGTGTGTTTTTATCAGAATGCCTTTATGCTGTGTGTGTGTGTGTGTGTGTGTGTGTGTGTGTGTGTGTGTGTGTCTGTTGAATATATACTGTATGTTTGTGCACGTGTCTGTTTACATGTGTCCCCATCCCCCCTCCGACTCTCCTCCGGTGTTCCCATCAGAATGCCTTTATACTGTGTGTGTGTGTGTGTGTGTATGTGTGCGTGTGTTTGTGTGCGTGTATTTGTGTGTGTGTGCGTGTGTGTTTTATCAGAGTGCCTTTATACTGTGCGTGTGCGTGTATGTGTGTGTGTGTGTGTGTGTGTGTGTGTGTGTGTGAGTGTGTTGAATATACAGTATATGCGCGTGCATGTGTCTGTTTATGTGTGTGTGTGTGCCTGCATGCATGTGTTTGTGTGTGTGCGTCCGTGTGTTTTATCAGAATGCCTTTATACTGTGTGTGTGTGTGTGTGTGTGCGTCCGTGTGTTTTATCAGAGTGCCTTTATACTGTGTGTGTGTGTGTGTGTGTGTGTGCGTGCGTTGAATATATACTGTATATACGCGTGCACGTGTCTGTTTATGTGTGCCCACCCCCCTCCCCTACTCTACTCTCCTCCGGTGTTCCCATCAGGATGGCGGTGGTGGTGGCGGCGGGGGCTGCGGTGTGACAACAGCCAATTGGATTTGACACATTCTCTCATATTTAGCCCGCAGCGCCGTAGTAGCATTTCCAGGGCCTCATTTGTCAGACTTAAGGAAGCAGCGTTACGCGGCGGCGGGGGCGGCGGCGGCGGCGGCGGTGTAACGGGTGCTGTCTGGGTGGACGGGTGCGGCGCGGTCTGGGCTGCTACTGCTGCTGGGTGGCTAGTGGCTCGCGGCTCGCGGCGTGCTCTGCGGCTAACGCACAGGAAAGCAGGAGGAATTCAGTCGGAGTCCTGATGGTGTTTAACATATCTGTATTTCTGTGTGCACACATCTACAGTGTGTGCGTGTGTGTGTGTGTGTGTGGTGTATTTATAACTTTCCTCCTACTCTGCATTCATCTGCGACGGTGAACCTGAAGGAATAACTTGAACCAATAGAAACACAGCCGACACTGAGACGCTATGTTGGATGTGAGGAGTTATGACCCGCCTCTTAGGCACAACAGCAAACATGGAGAGACACACACACACACACACACACACAAAATAAGGCAAAATAAGGGAAGAGTTACCGAGGATTTGTTATTAAAAGTATATAACCAAGTAATGGAAAGAATCGTGAGGTTGGTGCACTTTAACAGACACCTTTGTCCAAAAGAGAGTGAGAAAACAACATTATATCGCCGATGGTACAATACAATTTGAATAAGAGTTTCAAGTACTGGTCCTGATCTTCAATATTTCACACTTCTGCCATCAGGCCGGAGATACAGGTCTCTGAAGTGGAGGAAAGCGCGCTTTGGCCGAAGCTTTGTACCCTCTGCCATAGCCCCACTCAACAAAATACCAACTCAACAAAATAAATAACAACCTGGTATAGATCCAGACCTTTTCATGGTGTACTTGGGTGTAATGTGCGTAATATGTGTATCGGTGTATATGTGTACTGGGTGATTGATGAGGGGACCTATCGGGGTATCACACTGCTCAGCCTCCCCGGGAAACTTTATTCCAGGGTGCTGGAAAGGAGGCTCCTTGTACGAACAAAGCGAGAGCTGCGTCCGTATTCTCGGCACAAAGTCAAGCACGTTCTCAGTGGGTGTTGGACTCCGCCAAGGTTGTCCCTTGTCACCGGGTTCTGTTTCGTGATCTTCACGGACAGAATCTCAAGGCGCAGCCGAGGTGAGGAGAGTGTCTGGTTTGGGGACCTCAGAATTGCATCTCTGCTCTTTGCAGATGATGTGGTTCTGTTGGCTACATCAGACCGTGACCTCCAGCATGCACTGGGGCGGTTTGCAGCCGAGTGTGAAGCGGTCGGGATGAGAGTCAGCACCTCCAAGTCTGAGGCCATGGTTCTCTGCCGGAAAACGGTGGAGTGTTCCCTCCGGGTTGGGAATGAGTTGCTGCCTCAAGCGAAGGAGTTCAAGTATCTCGGAGTCTTGTTCACGAGTGAGGGCAAAATGGAGCGGGAGATGGACAGACGGATTGGTGCAGCGTCCGCAGTGATGCGGGCGCTGTACCGGTCCGTTGTGGTGAAGAGGGAGCTGAGCCGGAAGGCGAAGCTCTCGATTTACTGGTCCATCTACGTTCCAACCCTCACCTATGGTCACGAGCTTTGGGTAGTGACCGAAAGAATGAGATCGCGGATACAAGCGGCCA
>PIJE02000976.1:154418-191687 GCA_002895965.2 Coryphaenoides rupestris | reverse complement strand
TCCTACCAAATCCTCCCCCCACTGACGGCCACCATCCATCCGGCAACAACCCACCCCCCCCTCTCCAGCAAGGTGATGTCATGTCGTGTTCATACAAACATACAACAATATGAATGAATCCACTCACCCTCGGCTCCGTCCGGAGGTCCTCCCCACGTCCACCGCTTGGGCCGGTGGTCCGGGGGGTCCCGGCTGGCATCGCCAGCCCCACGGCCCCGCTTGTCCCCCGTCGCTCCGCCTCCTCCTCCTCCTCCTCCCGCCGCCCGCCGGCGCACTAGGGCCTCCAGCCGCTCCTGCTCGTTCCGTTCCAGGACAGGGAAAAACAGGCATTCTCTCACCGAGCCGTCGCTACGGCGACGGGCGCTCGGCGACGCACACGGAGACGGCTGCGCCATTGGTTACTGCAGGCAACCGCCGCAGCCTCGCCCCGCCGTCCTCTGTCCCCTTCTCTGTCTCACTCTCTCTCTCTCCCTCTCTCTCTCTCTTGTTCTCCCTGGTGCGCTGTAGCTCCACCGCAATGTCTGCTTATCAGACGGTCGACGCTGACTGAGCTACCAGAGGTCTGTCTCTCTCTCGCTCTCTCGCTCTCTCTCTCTCTGTATCACCTCCTCTCTCTGCCACTCCCTCTAGTAACACCGATCCTCTCTCTCTATTTCTCTCTCTCTCTCTCTTTTTCTCTCTCTCTCTCTCTCTCACCTCTCAATTGTTCACCCCACCCCTGCTAGTCTCCTCCCTTTTGCTCTCTCCTCCTCTCACACGCACACACACACACACACACGCAGATGTTCTCTCTCTCTCTCTACCTCTCTCTCTCTCTCTCTCTGGTGACTGAGGCTATTTCAGAGAGCACTTACACATAAATGGGAGGAGGACACACGCACACACACACACGCACACACACTGCCTCCCAAACCAGTCGATCACAGCCAATCCCACACATGCATATTCATGCATGCACACGCTCACACACACAGTCACACACTCAGGGGACAACCTTACACACACACAAAGGTGGGTATAGTGAAGGGGATTGTGGCTGCATTCATGAACGCACGCACACACATGTACACGTATGTGCAGCATTACGTCATTGCATGTGTGAATGCATGTGTGTGTGTGTGTGTGTGTGTGTGTGTGTGTGTCTGTGATCTCAAGGCTTCCTTTTTCATCCCTCCTCTCTCCTCATCGGTCGTTTCCTCTCCTCTGATCTCCTCTACTATCACCTCTGGAAAGAAGATGATATGATATATCTCAATACCTCATAAACCATCTAAAAATAGTATAATAACACAATTTGGTCATTATTGTCTGGTTTCCTCTGTCCCTTCTCTTCTCCACGCCCATGACTCCTCCTCTCCTCTCTCCCCTCACCGTAACGAGGCTGCTCTGTGACGATGCACAGAACAGGCAAAGACAAAGAGAAGAATATCGGTATATTCGTTGAAGACTGCGTTCTACCGCATTTATCCAAAATTAAAACCCAGATCTACGTCACCAAGGAAACACACAATGTGGTAAATAATATGAGAACGTAACGGGCGTCCATCAGATGTGAAAGACCGGATATCCTGATCCTGAACCGTCATCGTGACGTGAAACAGCGATTTCGCAGTTGAGAAAGCACCGTATGCGGGGACTAGCGATTAGCCGATCAGCACCGTGGGCGGGACTAACGATTAGCCATTTCTTCCGAATAATGAGAATTATCAACCCTGACAAGAAAGGCGAAAACATTTTACACAAATCCTCCCAGAACAGACATCACAGGGTCTCTATGGGAGAATTACCCCGACATCTGGGCAGCAACGGCTCAATTTCGGATTTGGGATGCTGAATAATAATTTGGAATTTTATATGACCCTTTGATTCACAAATGGATTTGTTTTTACTTTGCTCCAAAACCCCACCAAAACCATTATGTTGGCATGGCGATGCATATCGTTGGTCCCTAATGATTGGTTGGGGAAAATGGAATCCCCTCCCCCCACTGAAAGTGGTTAGAGTGGAGGCAACGTCAGACTGAAGGTGGAAATTTAGTAACTGGTTGACAGGTCTGTCTGGTATCAGGCTACAGCAGGGCTGCATAATGAATTGCATATACATCAGAATTACAATTTTGAAATGAATTTATCAAAAGGATTTAGCGAGAGAATGATTTTGGACACCTGTTACATTCAAATCTGATCATAAATCGTCACAACTTGCCAATTTTTCCCAGCTACTTTTTTATAGAATGCTATAAATAGAATATTGAAAGAATTACCATCTATTTATTGCAGTGAATAATCACAAAACTGGAAAAATAATCCCAATTGCTATTGTTGTCCTGATTGTGCAGCCCCAGAAGACAGCTAAACACCTTCTGATGGAGTCGTGCTGGGGACATGTCGTACTTTCTATGTGATCTAGTAGCTTGCACTAGAATTACACAGAGAGGAGAAGGTAAAGTAGCTCGGCTTTGGGTGTACTGCTAGAGGACTCTTTGTCTCCCTCTCCCTGTAATTTTCTCTTCGTCACTCTCTCTCTCCCCCTCTCCCTCGCTCTCTGTCGCGCCCCCTAGCAATTTATATACCCCTCCTCTCTCTCTGTGTGTGTGTGTGTGTGTGTTTCTCTCTCTCTTTACCATTTTGCTTTCTCTCTCTCTCTTTATCACCCTTCTGTATCAGGTCATATTTACCGTGGTGTGATGCATAACAGATGAACACTCTCCTCTCTCCTCTACAACACACATACTAATGCATCCCAGGATGTATTAGCATATGTGTTTGTGTGTGTGTGTGTGTGCGTATGCGTGTGTGTGTGTGTGCATGTGTGTGTTGGGAAGGAGAGGTATGAAAATGTATGGAGTCACAGGGGGATATGGGGCAGAAGGGGTGGGGGGGTGCGGGGGAGACGGAGAGATGGCATACAATCGATAAGGCGGCCGACAGAATTAATGGAGCACCGAGGAGGAAAGACAGAGAGAAAAGAGCAACGTAATCGGAGGAGAGGATTATCTGGTTATCCATTTCCCATCAATTTTCCATTCATCCGTTCCTCCGTATATTCTTAAAAACGATGATTTGACCTAGATAAGAGAGAGCTCGATGCAGCGGCTCCACAGCATAAATGTGCATCGGCCGAATAAAATAAATACCCACGTGCAGGAGGGCGCGAGACTGCAACAAACGTTAACAAATGTTAGCTCTTTAACGCATAGCCCTCTATACACCGGTCCACACCGGTCAATGCACATCACAGGGTTCCAAAAGAATAGCCATCAATTACCATTAAGGGGCTGTATCTGTGATTTACTAATGAGGGTGTTCCTCTGGGGACCTTTCAAGGTCCCCTTATGTTGTCCATCTCTGGATCAGTGTTCCGTCCCACACGAGGCAAAAGGATAACAAATGTGAGCTCATCTATGACTGTGCATTTTTCAGCTTCCAGTAAGTAACCCAGTAACATGCTCACCGGTGATGTCACCGTGGATTCCCCGGAGAGACCAGCCAATCATTCCGCCATTACATTATGCAAATAAGTGTGTCAGGAAATGGGAGGGGGTAATGTTCGTATGTTAAATACAGACACCGAATCAATGAATGCACACAGACAGCCCCGTAGACACGGAGCGGTGGTTTTTCTTTCACGAAAGTAGGCTGCACTCTGGACCAGCATCATTATGGCGCCGCAATATAACCTCTAGCTGAGCTAAAAACCCTGCATGCCACACAGCAATATCAAATTGCCACCCATTAAATTAAACACAGAACAAGGCCTAAAATCTAATGTTTCACTGTGACTCGTCTGGTGTGTGACTGGCTTATGAAAGCCACCATAGGTGAACCAGAAGTTATGATATCACCTTGTTATGATACATTATTGTCTCCTTAATCCCATGGCAGTCAAAAACCATATTGTGGCCATTCTCTATGTCAGAGTAACACAAGAGGGTTAGCGTCTAATACAAAAGGAGTTGTGCCCAACACAATGAGAGTTAGCTGGTTAGCTGGTAAGATGAGCTAGATGATAACAAAGGGGATTTAGCTGGGCAAACTGGCCGTTAGCTGAATGGATGAGGCAGCACACCTATGATGCATTGGCTAATCCGAGAAAAAAAAGAGAGAGAGAGAGAGAGAGAGAGAGACAGACAGACAGATAGATAGACAGAGGGTGCTAGCATGCTACCATTTAGCACCTGCTCTGTCTACAATCAACGACAAACTTTGCAATAAACCGGTTTATTCAACATCCGCCCGTGTCCTGTGGTTGGATGAGCCCTGGAAAAGCCACTTGATGTAGCGTGTAGCAACAGCATTTGCTACATACATTAATAAACATCTCAAAGTCAGGTAATGAACTCTAAGTCTAGGAAAGACTCAGGATGGTCGGGGTGTGGTGTCTCCCTTGTTGATGATTTGTTTAGTTTGGACTTCCTCAACAAAGTCCAAAACAGCGGAGCCACATTCAGCTGCTGTAATGTGAGTTTACAGTAATTGGTCACTCAGGTAAGAGCCTTGGTCATGTGACTGTACAGTAATGTGTCACCCGCTCGGCTACGTAGCTCGGATGGAAAATAGACTCCACCCATTTAATCGGCGTGATGCAATAGAAGAATTGAACTGATAGACTGAAATCTGGAGTGAAATTACGTGAGATTGCAACGGATTCAATGGCACATCATGTTCTGATGCTTAATGCACACCTTGATCACCCTTCATAACACAATGAGAAGTAAAAGACTTTAAGTAACATTTGCCAGCATTTTTTTTGCCAGAGTTTGACCTCTGACCTTCTCCTCCTCCTGCTGCAGCCTCCTCTTCTCCTCGGCGGCGGCGCGGCGCTTCTGCTCCTTCCTCCTCTGCTCCTCCAGCCTCCGCTCCCGCTCGTCCGCCGAGCGGCCCAGCTGCTGCTTGAGCACGCCGCTCCTTGTCGCCGCAGGAGCTCCGACCAAGCTCTGCGCACGCACCACCACGACACACGCACCACACACCACCACATATATATATTACAGTTATAGTATATCCATGCCATATACTGTAATACGATGACAACCGAACACCACAATACATTAGGTTAGTGGTGTGTGGGTGTGTATGTGTGAATGTGTCTGTGTTGTGTGCTGAGGGAACATGCAGCACAAAAAAAAAAAAGTTTTTTTATGGATCCAGGTTTTGAAACCCAGCTGGGTAAATATGCTGTGTTTTGTATAAACCCTGCACTTTAGGAAGTCAAGCTGTGGTCTTTTGAACCAATAAGCTGTCTGTATTGTAGGCTGCCGTGTTTGACATAGCTTAAAAACAACAACTGCACACACTGCGGAGGCCATCTGAGGGAAGCAACCTTAAAAAAGCCAAATGGAGCAGTATCATGCGCTATATGATTAGGCTAGTACCTAGTGATTGGACTGAACTATATTGTAGCATGTCGTTTGTCACAATGCCACCTGAAAAGGCCTAAGTTCGGGGCTCCTCCAAGGACACAGGCAGGTAGTGGTGTAAAGTCCAGTTTATTTATCCAGTTAAATTACGGTTGGTAACCAGCTAGCATGCTAGCACTCCCTGAGTGTGTGTGCTGATGGTTGACTTTAACCGGGGGCGCACTGATCAGCCAATGCTAAGTCATACTAATATATATTAGTATAACTGCTGTATTACTAGTAATTTAGCAGAAGCTTTAATCCAAGATGCAAGAAATGTAATTGTCACATACACATACAGGATGTGCAGTGAAATGAAAAAGTTGCGATGCCCAGCAGAATGTGCAAAAGGACAACACATTACAAAGAACGCGAATTGGACGGATCAGAACATCCACACTAATAATGTACACAATAATAATGTTCATACCTTCATTACAACTAGTCTAAATGCAGGGATTTATTGCTGTTTTTATTGCTAGTCGCTTTGGACAAAAGCGTCACTTTCACTTTTTCTATGGTAATTATTTCATTTTAACTGAGGATATATTTTCAGTACTCTGCGTAGTACTGTTGAATAGTGACTTTGGATGCATCTCATACACATCTGTATGTCAACGTCATGTGACCTTGACCTAGAACATTAACATGTTGTATTTCGGCTAACAATAACAAATGGACTTGCCTCAACCATACTGATATTGCAAAAATGTGAAATAGATTTTTATGGAACCAACATTATAGGTAGGCAGCTCTGATGCATACAAGGAATGCAATTTCTATTCAAGAAAATATATATATATAGAAAATGGAAGCTGTGTTGTGTTATTGTGCCCATTGTAGTTCTGTTATAAACTGAACTACACGTGGTATGATGACACATAAGGATGACGCTCTGGCATCAGAGATGACGTGTGTCCGTGTGTGAATGTGTGTGTGTGTGTGTGTGTGTGTGTGTGCGTGCGTGCGTGCGTGTTGGTGTGTGTGTGTGTGTTCACCTGCAGGCTGAAAGCTGCCAGGACTGGGCAAGTGCCGAGACGGGACGCGTTCCTATTGGTTAGATGCCGCACTGTGGGCGGAAGTCGGGGCTGCGTTCCCAGAATAACAGGCAGAAGACGTCACGGATATACGACTTGTACACGCAATGTAAACATGTAGTTTATATATACGGCAATTAAAATACCATGAATCACACCAGGATTCACATGTTAACATATTAACCTCGATGTGTGATGCTGTCAAGGTCGTTGAGCATCAGCAACCACCAAGCTCATCATGTTGTGATACAATAACTTGAAATAGAATTGATGAATTTAGCAGGACTGTCACAAACACGGACGCCTTTCTATACGAAATGTGCGTTAAATGGACCACCACGTGACCACCTGCCCACAACAAGGTGCAGTTATATTTGTATATTGTATATATATATATATACAGTATATTTCCACCTCGTCATCATGCAGAAATAAACACAGGGCAGCCTACTCTTATAGACCACAGATGCACGTCAGCATCCTGCAGTATATTGTATTTAATCATAGCTTTTAACCGTAGGAAATCTCCTGCACCCACACACACACACGACGATATAATGACAATATTTATCAAGCACGGTGCACATGCATGAATGCTTTTATAATCAACGCATCCCTAAGCGCAGCACAGCACACATGTCCGTGTGCATGATTATGAAGTGATCATGAGATCAACGAGGTCCACCTCACCTGTCACCTCGTGGTGAGCGGGGGCCACGGCGGTGGTCGTCATCATCTCTGCGTGTCGACGTGATCCTCGACCCGGCGGCCACCCTGAACCCTATCCCACCCTGATCTGATCAACACAACACTGACTCAAGGATGCGGACTGGTGGCTCAATCAGAGAAGACTGCGGCAAGCAGGGGCAGAGAGACGCCAAGAACTGAATTGACCAGGGAGGAAGGGAACTGGGAGGGAGTTTAGAGAGGAGAGAGAGAGAGAGAGAGCATGGCAGGAAATAGGAAGAGAGAGAATGGTGCGTTGGGGGTGATGAGAAGGGATGACAAGAGGGGGAAGAAGAAGAAGAGGCGGATTTGGGGCAGCCGGTGCTAAATTTAGGGGCTCTTCTTGCCAATAAAGCCCCGCATCTGATCTGAAACTAGAAGCTGCCGCGCAGGGTCTCTGGACGAACCCGCGCCGCGCACACGTGGCCGGCGTGCGTCCCCGGCGGCAACATTATTACGTCATTGATTTGGGATGGGTCAATGCCTTGCAACTCTCTCGTACACACACACACACACACTGCTTTCTATGGTAAATATGTCATGACGTAGCTTGTTTTTTTTAAGGCTTCGTTAAGATAGATTTCTTCTATATTACAGAATCGGTCCACTGGAAAACCCCAAAGTCCTTTAACAAAACATCCAAGTGCTGCATTGCTGCAGCACGAACTTGTGCCAACGCCAAGATCTTAAATGCATGTTAAGCATCACATGCATTTATGATCTTCGTAGGCCACACTCTCCTCTACACTCATTTAGAAGTAGGGACTAATGTTTCTAATTGTTCGAAATTCATAAGAGGGGCTGTGCAGTATTTTTTGCATGAAAATCAATCCGTCGTTGTTGATCCTGTTTACCAGGTGACAGGTCTTATTACACACGGGTGTACAACTGTGGCGAACGAGTCGCTTGTACGACTCAACACTGTCCCCTAGCGTGCAGCACAGGCAGTGCGCTTTATGCGAAGTTGTCCAAGGAGAGCAGCCCCAATCTATGTGGAGTTAAAGATCTTTATTGTATAACACCCCCGATGGTAAGCCTTCAGACATAGCAGCACAGTTGGTTCATTCAGAGGAAAAAGGGGGCTCACGTTTGATCGAGGCACAGACAACACATGGAGGATGTGAAGCATTTTAAAAACAAGGACAATTCCAACAGAGACACAAGCGAATTGGGAGGTAAAGGCTGCATTCATTTGAACTTTGCTCCCCTCTCCCCTAAAAAGCTTTGAATGCAATAGAACAGAACAAACAAACAAGACATTTTCAGTGGAGTAATCTCTCCACAGCAGCTATGCCACGCTGACCCGTCATGGGTATACATGTTACGGCACAGACAACAGACGGCAAGACCAACAAACGAATGGTTTATCTTTTATTAGCGAATCCAGAGATTCTGTACTTGTTAGGAAATTCCACTTGTGGTGAATCGATATAAATACATTTAAAAGATAGAGCATCATGTGTGTGTGTATATATATCGGTGGTCAAGCGGTGTGGTGTTCAGTTGTGGTCACAGTTATGGCAAACCTCCGCCAGAGCACTGAGTGTTGATTGGACGAGAAAGAGAGAGACCCTTTATGGGCGGGAGGGGGGAATTTTCCGTTTTTGCCCATTTTGGAACTTAATTAAATTTACCAACAATCTAGTGATGCTCCAGATGATCTCAGACTCCTTAATCAGCAACCCCCCAGGTCCCAGTTTTGCAGAAGTTACCCCAAGATTAAACTTTGTTTGAACAAATGTGGAAGTCTAGCCGGAAGAATACATATTTTAAATCGATCACAAAAAATAAGGTGTCAATGTCCTTTTCTTTTTACTCTTATGTTGATGCATTTATATATTGCGACACAAAAGACATCTATTTAACAGTAAACAAAACTAATGATGGGAAGAAGATTCCAGAAACAGGTACTGGTGATGGACCAGTACACGGCCACCTTATTAAAAAAATAATAGAAGTCAATAATCGATGTGCGGAAATGGGCTGGCGGAAAACAAAACATCCAAACTGGGGGCATCTCCAATAACGTTCCACCCTTCCCTCTGGCAGCAGCCCTTTAGATCTGTGGGGAGAGACGACAGAACATCAGAAACGTGTTAGTAAGAGACATTACTCTAACACTAACACCACTGGACATCACTGAATAAACTGGTAAATACTGTAAAATACAGTTATATGCAGCTCAAAAATAGTGGCAAAACAGTTTAGGTGACATATGTAGAAGTAAAAGGAAGTAAATAGGAAGTAAACAGGAAGTAAGCGATGTGGGAGGTGTTAATCCTGGTGTGGGGGATCCTTTACTTCATTGATCTCTCTTCAGTTGAGTATTTCATAAAGGCAGCCGCAAACCACAGCCCAGCTTTTTAATCATTGTTTTGGCTAGATAAAAATTAAATCACGTTCCTATTAAACACGGTGACCCCTGTCATGCCACCAAAGCTTGTCTCTTCCATGACAGAAAAAATGTATTGTTGCATGCTACATTAAAAGATAGGTAATGGATAATATTAAAATGTCCAATTAGTTCATGAGGCCCATGTCTTTAGTTCTATTTACTTGATGAATATCCATCTTGTACATGCGTCTGTTATGCACGGCAGGCGCAACCGTGCATCGCAATCACCCCGAACTACAGCATCGACATGAAGATGGCAACCCTTGCTAAGTGCAACCTAATAAAGCCGGCAGGCTCAATCATATCTAAATTATTCATCTCAACGCAGCAACTTTATAATGAAAAAAAATCTACTGCAGCGAAACTGCTGAAAAAGCAGTTTTGGAAAATTACCCTCGGCATTACATTACTGAGGTCCATGGTGGCTTTGGATTTTTTGGATACTTTAAATCCCAAACAGTACAGCAACTGTAATCGAGACAGCAAAAGCAGCAATCGATATGCCACCGAACCAAAAAGAAGTCTGTATGGCAACCCTTATTAAAAACAAGCCCATCTATCCATGTTCAGCAAAGCTCATGTTGCAGTGATTTTTGTTTGATGGAAGCCCATTGACTTGCTAGTTAGTGTGCAAAACTGACGGCGTCTTTCAGAAGTCATGTTTTGAAGACTGTACGTTTAACATTTCAGCCTTGAACAGCTAAAAGGCTGCACTTACTAACGAGGTAAGGCCTGCGTATGGACCGTCGGCAAGTGCTCTCGACGGCTAAATTTCAATTTCAGGGGAAGGGCAGGGGAACTTACATCATCAATGTCTTCATCATCATCGCCAATATCGTCAAACAGGATCTCGTCGTCATCCCCGGGTCCGAATGTGTCTGTCTCGTTGATTTTGGCTGCAGGGGAGCAGGGAGCACTGGGTTAGCCAAACAAGTACATTAGAAAAGTTCCTCCAGGGAATCCTCGCCATTATGGATCACTATAAACCTTAAATCCTGCAATTTAACCCCAGACCCAGTTAAGAGTCTGGGGTTGGGTGAGGCTGCACACCTGCGGTACATTGACTAACCAGTGCAAACACGTCATGGTAGGGCTGCATGATTATGGCCAAAATTATATTCATGATTATTTTGATCAATATTGAGATCCCGATTATTCATACATTTTAGGGACATCTTTTTATTGCCCTTTCACGTTTTAAATGAACAACACTGCTTCCACTTCCATTGTTGTGCTACATTCTGGCTAATGTACAAATCTTTGCATCAGACTGGTCCTTATCACAGTGCATCTCGTAGAAGGAAAATATAAATAAAACAGTATCAACACTTTTCACCCACATTTTTTTTTTTTTTAATTTTATTGATCTGCGGTGCAGACACAACTCTTACGCACTCTTTGCATATGATTTGTTCTCGGTTAACATCACTTGCCCTAAATCCAAAAAACTTCCAGACAACGGATGATGATCCTTTTCGAGGGACTAGCTGCTCGCCTTCTGCTCCTGACATTTCATTTCCCTTTCACACGACACCCGTGACCATCTGCTCTCTGTTCTGTTGTCTGTCTCTCTTCTCTTCTACTAATTAGTGGTGTCGTTCGTGAACGATTCGTTCAAAACACCGAATGTTTTGGGTGAACGAACTGAACTGAATCACTTACTGAAAAGATCTGTTCATTTCTCAGTTCAGTTGAGCTCTCAAACGGATCTGATCAGCAGCGAGCGTGCAGGGAGGGGGAGGGACTGCCGCGAGCAAACGTGATTCGTCCTGCGAACCAGTTCTGCTATGATGAACGAATCATTCAATAATTCGTTCGAACAAACGTGATTCGCGAGTGAACGTGATACGTCCCCTGCGAACCAGTTCTGCTGTGCTGAACGAATCATTCGCATTTTGGCATTTATATAAAACAACCTTTGTATCTACTGTATTAGTGTGGCTCAAGTGGTGGTACCTGTACCCATAGAGATACTGAAAGATTGTATGGAGATTTGTTTACTTTAGTTGTTGTTTATGAACTATTCTAAAGTAATTCCACTTTAATACAATTAATTACATCTGAACGAATCACGTTCGCTCGCGGCAGTCCCTCCCCCTCCCTGCACACTCGCTGCTGATCACTGAATGAGTCGGACTCCACAGGACGCAGTCGGAGCTCCGCCCAAGCACTGAACAATTCGGTGAACAAATCTTTTTAATGAACTGATTCTAGTGATTCGAGTCACTCAAATTAACTGTTTTGCCCATCACTACTACTAATACCGGAGTCGGCTGCAGACAGAACCTTTTTGAGGCTGCTGCTGCAGGGTGCGCACCATGACCCTGTACACCTCCCATCTCGTTCTCCCCCTGGTGGTTGGCTGACTGTTAGTTGAGGAAGCGCTTGATTTGTTATGCAGCAGAGCACGCATTTTAAACGTCAATATCGCTGACGATCATGCTCATTTAATTGTGGCGGCCAAAATCGTGATCGCGATTAAAATTCGATTAATTGTGCAGCCCTACGTTAAGGTTATCCGCACACACGCACATGCCCTAGCTGTTTACCACCTGCTCTGTCAACAATACCTTAAACTCTGCAATAAACCGGATGATTCAACATCTGCCCGTGTCCTGATATTTGGAGAGGCCAGAAAAGGCCACTTCAGGTGACATGTAGCACCAACCATGCTACAAACGTGTTTCTTAAATCAGATTTGTTTTTGTCATTCAGCAAATCTACTCTCCTCCATCCACTTCTGTTTGCAGGGCTTCCGGTGTCCAGGGCAGGGCTAGTCTCACAAATCAGACTTGGAATTACGAATCTAAAGTCTGAAGGCTAAACGGCCGTTTCACTTCGGCCAACAGCGAACACACTTGGCCAGCGACGGGAAGACGTCAGTTCAGCAAATCCAAAAAACGGGAATCAAGGCCCGACTCCACCCCTCATCGTTTCTGGTTTCCACCCCCGTCCCCCCAACAGTCCTGCTCAGGGCATGGAGCTGAGACAAACAGTGCTGTGGACATGTGGGGGCCACTCACCATGCTCCGGCAGCTCTCCATACGCCTTCAAACTGCGAGCCTCGTCTGCATTGTACTTGAGGATGACGTCCGCCTTGTTGTCCTGGGGAGAAGGGAGAGAACAGCAACACACTCAGACATGGCTCTCTTACATCGTTCATTCACATCCACTACCCGCATTCAAATGACACAAAACCGGTTGAAAAGCAACAGTTTCCCTTTAACCAAGCCGATACTAGCCAGCTGCAATACATGCAAGATGTTTACAGCAAACTATTTAACGATACCGTTAGTCAGCAAGCCTGCCAAACATTTGGCATTTTCTATGAGTCATGCTGTAATTTATACATACCTGGTAATCTCTCAAGCCCACCAGTATGATATCTGAAGTGTTTATCCACACCTAGAAGAGAATGCCACAGTAAACATCAACATATATTGATTATGTTCATCTTATGACACTCACACACGGACAAATGAAACAAAGAAACATACACCATATAATACATATAGCCACACCACATACATCTATATATGCATACACATGACAGATACACATGTACAAAGAGAGATGACAGTGACCCCTGTGCACCCCTCACAGAGCCATCGAGTCGACCGCATGGCTGACTGATGGCAAAGTGTCGAGTCGGCAGTACGCCTGCCCAGGATTCTGTCCTCGCGGCAGGGGAGAGAGAGAAGGGGGGGTGTGGGGGGGGGGGTGCAGCAGGAGTTGCTACCTTTTTCCGGAGTTTTCCTCTGATGTGACAAAGCCGCTTGACTCCATCAAAGCACATGGCTTCCAGACGTCCATTCCCAAGCATCTTTATCACCTGAGCATATTCTGGACGACATGGAGAGAAGGCGGGAGAATTAGGTTGGAGGGGAGTGTCACTGACAATGAGCAGAGTCTAGTTCTGGTGAATTTGAATTTTGAACATCCCACTTTCAATCCAAATGGATTCAGGTAGATGGTGCTGGTGCATGAACAAAACACCAAGTCACCACGATGAGACATCCACACCTTTACACTTTGGTTGAAAGTTCATGAACGCTGGAGCAGTCAATTAAACGTAAAATTCAGATTAGATAACCTAATCTATCATGTAATTTTACACACTCAAAACCAAAAATCAAAGACCAATGTAAGGCAACATTAATCTTTATAAAAAACAATAATTATAAAGATAAATAGACCTAAAAAAAATCAACGGCATTGACACCAGGACAGTGTAACGACCCCACATGACCCAGTATCCTACTTGAACAAACTAGCGCTGAAAATATTTGAAAACATATCTACGTTCAGCCCTGAATGTCAGTACACACGTTTCGATTCCCCACATGTACATAAACCATAAACATACGACACAATGCCATAATGTTCTCCAAGATGCACCTGCCATAGGAAAGTACATGTTGATGTCTGTACTAGCAGGCTACAGTCAACATAAGGCATTATATCCTGAAGAAAGTCACAACGGCAATACCGACTAATAACTGGGTCATTGGCTTATTGAGGAGCGCAGTAGTCGTCTGAGTCCCAGGAGCAACATCATGGCATTGCCCTGCTGGCGTGGTACGACTCCAGCTTGGGTAGCAGCAGACACCGCTGTCCCATAATCACCGGCTCTCTCCTTTCCCCCAGTATCACCGGCGCTACTGCGCTACCTCGCTTATCGTATCGCTTCATCAATTTGACACACGTTAGGCTATTTTTCCACATTTTTAATGAATGTTATATTGTCTAAACATTTGTTGACATAACTCAATCAATGTTATGTCATTCATTCACAGACACGTACAGTTAATCAGATTAAATGTACATGTCTGAATGAATGACATACTAACACTGAGTAATTGTAGGTGTCTGTGAATGAATGAATGAATGAATGAATGACATAATATAACCTAATGGGGGATGAAACTTACCCTGCCCATCCTCTTTAAACACCAGCTCCCTCTTCTCAGACTCATTCTCGTTCTTTCCACGTCGCCTATTCTTTCCTCCCTTTCCTGTCAAAGATGGACAAGAGGGGAGTATTAGAGTGGACATCAGATGCAATATAGGTCAGTACAATCAAGTAACATATGACACGAAGACACTCAGCACTACTCATAATTATGGCGGGGGGGGGATAGCAGAAGAAAAAAAAGTATATTAATATTATGGAGACTTTTGCACGACTTGCTTATGGATTCATAATATTCCATTCAAAACAGTCCCACGGAGGGTGATTACATTGAGATACAGGGGAAATTAAAAGTAGCCCTGTTATCAGACCCTAACAAGTTTTCCCTTCTCAATTGACGCGCTAAAGCTCATCTGTGATCATGTATAAGCGCACATATCTTTATTCATTTTAGACCATAAAACGGCGTATCGCCATATGTCGGGAGTCTTCATTTCATGACGACATCGTACCATTCGAAAAAGACAACACGCGACCATATCAGATGTGATTGTCCAGTCCTACATATAAATAACAGGTTTAAATAACAGGTTTAAATAACCCATACAGAGAGTACATGCAGGGTGGGGGTCTCACCATGTAGCCAAGTGGCTAGCTACCCAAGCTAGCCACTGTGGATGATGGCGTGTTGGCTAACAGTTGGCCAACACTCAATTTCTCACCACACACACACACACACAACTCGAGTACACAAATGTCTCGACGATTTTAACGACAGACAGTCACCACGTATTAGAAGTCGCGCTAGTAAAAATAAAAATATAAAAAGAGCGCAGATCCCCGTTGCTCTGCGCCAGCGTCGCTAGCCACCATTAGCAGGCTGGGTGTCACGTTTTCACTGCGTGTGTGTCTCTCGTCTCTCGACACGGCGGGCTTCATAAAGACCACATAACCACACACTAACTCACCTTTATTCTTGGGCATATTCCCTACAAGTCCTTCCGGACAGACGCAGTGGTCGACAGAAACGAACGAAAGTCACCCGCGGTACAATGAACGTGGACCCGGGGGAGAGAAGCTGAGGAAGCGGTCGCTCTGCTGCTCGGGATGAGGAAGCTAGTTAGCAGTTACTGGCTGGCCGACGGGGGTAGCTGGTCGCTCCGCGCATGCGCCGCGACAGCGCCGTTCAAAACGCGCAGTGCTTTATTAACACGGCTTTGTGTGACTCGACAGAAGAAAAAAAAAAAAGCCACGGACGTGTTGAGTCGTTTTCGCGGGTTCTGTCTGGTGGCGTGTGACATGATGAGCGGTGTGTCTGTGCTGTGTCTGGTATGACTCGTGTCGTGTTGTTGACCGATTAGGGTTGTACTGTGTATTAAATAATATATACTGTACATGTACAACAAAAATAATTCAGTTGACTTAAAGCATAATTTGTTTCTAGTTGGCAGAGTCGATGGCTGACAGCAATATGTTGGTGACTTCTGATCAGAACGCTAACTCGAGTGAAGCTCTGATTGTGGTAAGAAATGTGTAATGGTGTGTTTATTAATACATTATATTTATTCTGAAATAAATACTCTTCCTCTCTCTCTCTCTCTCTCTCTACAGTACTGCTTGAAAGTTTGTGAACCCTCCAGACATGGTCATTGTTTTTGTAAAAACAAAAGTAAATAACCATATAAAATGTATACCCAAACACCAGTTTGTAAAGCAGACTTTCCAAATAATGGACACAACATTTTTTATTTTTTATTTATTCAACAAAAGTGGTTTATCTCACAAAAACGTATAAAAAATGTTATGTGTGCAAAAGTATGTGAACCCTTTTAGTTAGTAGCTTGTGGCTCCTCCTTTTGCAGCCATTACTTCAACCAAACGTCTTCTGTAAACACTGACATTTACATTGAGGGCATTTGGCAGACGCTTTTTTCCAAAGTGACTTACAAAGAGTACATTTGTTGAAGGAGAGGCAGCAATATATCACTGTGGTACCTGAAGATAAGAATAGAGCTGTTTTCAAGCATTCATATTTACGAGACGAATAGAACGAGTTTCATAATTGCTAAGTTGCCTGCATAAGTAGCTGGGCAGGCGTGACCAGTCTCTCCATCTGCTGATGACCAGTTGGGGATTTTTGGCCAATCCTCCTTGCAGAACTCAGCCAGTTGAGAGCGGTTGGAGGGACATCTTGCATGTACCGCCCACTTCAGGTCTAGCCACAACATTTCTATAGGATTGAGGTCCAGACTTTGACTAGGCCAATACAGAGTATGAATCCTTTCTTTTACCATTCCTTGGTACAATTGCTGGCATGCTTTGGGTCGTAGTCTTATTGCAGAAGATTCTGATGAAGAATTTGTTGATAAGCATGAGAATTCATGTTTCCCTGGATAATATGGAGTCGTCCAGGTCCGGAGGCAGAAAAGCTGCCCCAGACCTTCACATTACCACCACCATGCTTCAATGTTGGGAGGAGGTTCTTTTCTTGGTATGCAGTGTTGGCTTTTCTCCAAGCATGGTGGTTTTGATTGTGACCAAATAATTCTATCTTGGACTCATCTGTCCAGAGAATGGACTTCCAGAAGGCCTCTCTGGCAAAGTTGAAATGGGCAGCTTTGTTCTTTCTTGAGAGCAGAGGCTTCCTTCTAGCAACCCTACCATGAATGTCATGTCTATTCAATTTTCGTTTGATTGTAGACATATGTACATTTACCCCAGATGCTGCTAGAGAGGTCTGCAACTCTCTAGAGGTGATGTGTGTGTTGGCCTTTACCTGATTTATAATTTTTCTGGTGTTTCTTGGTGATAGTTTTGATGGGCGTCCACTTCCAGGCAGAGTTGCGGTCATGTTGAATGCCCTCCATTTGTAAATGATTTTGCCTTACAGTGGATGGATGGAGCTGGAATATTTTGGAGATGGTCTTATAGCTTTCCCCAGACTGATGGGCTGTCAGTACCTTCTTCCTGATGTCCTCGGATATCTCCTTTCCTCTTGGCATTGTTGATCTGTGTAGGTACACCTTGGCACTACAGTGGTTTGGTTGGTTACCTCTCTTTTTTAATCTGTGTTGCCCAACCCTTTTCCTAAGGATATCTCATTTGATTGGTCTCACCTGAATCTATTACCTACTTGATTTTACCAATGCAACTGGGGGTTCACTTACTTTTACTTTGCTTATACTTCACTAATTCCATGTTTCATGTAGTTTTTTGGCTACTCACACAATTCCCTCTAAACAAGTACATGCAATTGATAAACATAAACCTGACATTTCATGAATAGAAAACTGGTGATGATAGAATAAGAAAATCATGGTAAAACAACAGAAAACTCTAAACTGCTCAAGGAGTTCACAGACTTTCAAGCAGCACTGTATAAGCACATATCATGGATCGAAATAATTGCACATATTCATTAATAAAATTATATAATGGCGAACAACTCATGGTTATCTTCCTCACTAAGGAGTCCTCTGGGTATCTACTGGGAGATCGTCAGACGGCCGACGAAGGGGCGTCCTCTTCAGCTAGTGTAGAGAATGCAAACTGGGACCTCTTTGGAAAGGACCAAGTCACCATGATCAGAATAGAGGACGTGTGCCCAGAGTGGTGCCAGAAGGAGAGAGGTGAGGGCCTTGACATAGACTGTTCTGAGGTAGCGTACGTCCTGCCCTCCGACTTGCAGGGGACACATTTTATGGGTGAGGAAATCCATCTGGGTGACTCCCTGAAAGAGCTCAAGGCCGAGTTTGGAGTGTATCTCTTAGAATCCTCAGAGTTGGAGACAGACGGGGACGGCTATGAGTTCCAGCTCCAGTTTCCACCCAAAAAAGAGGAGCCCAAGCCGCCGACAGGCAGGGAACACCTGCAAAGGCCCTTGGCTAAAACGACAGGGAAGGATGGCGCTCCTTGGCGCCCGGACACAAATAAAACAGGCAACCATCTCCAAAGCAAAAGCCTCATCGGCAGCGAGGACAGTAATTCGTCGTGGCAGCCTGAGGCGGACCAGAGGACAAAGGCTGTGGTGTGTAGCCTGTGTCCACCGCCGGGCAAGGTGTTTAAGAACCGGGCCGACCTCTCTGTGCACCTGAAAGGGCGGCACTGGAAGGGGCTGCGGAAGAGCTACATCTGTGGCCTGTGCCAGAAGCACTGCCGCAACCAGCTTGCCCTGGACGACCACATACGTCTGCACGCCAGCAGGGCGGCGGTCTTCCAATGCCCGCTGTGCTCCTTCCAGGCCCCCGGCACGATCCCGAAGAGAGGGGTCAAAGGTCGCTTCGGCATCAGGGTCCACTTGGAGACAGAGCACGCGGGGATCGTTCCTGAGTGCGAGATCTGCAAGAAGAGATTCAGGAACCTCGACTTGTACCTGAACCACCAAGTCAGGCACATCGGCGTCACGCCGTTTTACTGTTCCGAGTGCTGCATCTACGAGATGACCGAGAGAGGGCTCCTGGTGCACATGAGGAACCACAAGAGAAAGGCCCATGGGGAGGGTGGGCAGGTGAAGGAGAAGGAGAGCAACATTTTGCCATAGCTGGCCACTGACTAATAATGGCAGTGGTTCCATCAGATCGGGCACAGACACGAGCAGATACTCGCGGCTCTGAAATCAGTACGCCCAACCCATCGCTCTAAATGGCCGTAGGGAAGTCACTATTTACTTTTCACAATTATTGAATGTCATTCATACACACTTACATTCAAACATAATACATCAGAGAGCGTATATACGTTCTCATATAACTGGCATAAGCCATATTTCAAGGAGTTATGCAAATGTTTAACCATCTTGTCCTTTTTATAGGGCCCTCACCTTTTGTGCGTAATTTCTAAAAGGTCTGCCGTTTTGTTGCGTCATTGACACAGTCTACTTGTGTGTTGTCAATGGTGATGTTCACGACTGTTTGAGCAGAGCATGTTTGATCTTCTATGTTTATTATCCTTCTACTCAGTTCTGTTGGGTGGTTCCGTTTTGTAATCGTAACTTAATGGTGATTCATGTTTTTGGAATATGGGTTTGGGTTGCATATCCATTTCCATTTATTTTTCGTAGACCTTTTTACTTTAGCACCAATATATTTCTTATTTAATAGTAATAATAATTTTAAATGTAATACTGCAGCTTTTGCAAGCAAACAAAAATGATATGAATTTTAAGCCTTAATATGACAGGACTGAGAAAATGTGAACCAGATACCAGAGTTTGTAGTTCAATTTCCATAAGATTAAGGGAATTTAACTACTAGCTCAGCTAGCAGGTGTTAGAGCTATGATCTACATAGTAATGTAATGTTGGTAATTTTCCAAGTTTTCTGTACACGGCCCCTCAAAATTGGACGATTGTTCATTTAAGTTGACGTTTTCAGTCATTTTTGTGTAGATCTGCATTCTTTTGTGCTTTCAAGTTATACACATTTCCTAAGACTTCATAATAGACCTCTTTGAAGCATTAATACAATATTTTGTTCATTTTTAACCACATATGCATTGTTCATAAATTATAAAGAGCTAAAATGTATTTATAAACCTCCTCAAACAGGTATCCGATATACTATTTTATTGTTTGCCCATTGAAACAACTCACAATGGATCCAGAGCCAAGAATCACTTGAGAAAATCTGCTAATCCATTATAATAACATATATACACATAACCACTTAACATTTGTATTAATTATTTACACACAGGGCCTATTGTTCAGTGTTAACCTAGTGGCGTTGGGATCTTTCATTGCTGGCCTGGTAGAAAATTGTGGTTCCGGGGACTTCCGGTGGCGAAGCATGCATGATGGCTGCTTAATTTTGAGGTCCCGATAGCCAGTCAAAACTACCCCCCATAATTCACTTACTATCGTTATATCGTTAAATCGTTTTTTTACGATTTTTATTGGAATGAGTGGGGGAGTGAAAAATAGAAGGCAAAAGAAACGTGACAAACAAGAAGGAAATAATTCAACGGAGATGGACGACGCTCATCACTCGAACGACGACTCGGCAGAAACCATGGCCTCAGTGCTCCACAGTATCGGCAAGGAAATACGCGATTTCAGGGCTAAACATAAAGTGGACTTGCACAAACTTAAAGAACAGCGGTGGCAAAAGTATACACATCCTTTACTTAAGTACAGATACTTGTGTAAAAAACTACTCTGGTAAAAGTTGAAGTACTGATTCAAATTCTTTTCTCAAGTAAAAAGTGATAAGTACAGGCTCTGAAATGTACTCAAAATACAAAAGTAAAAAGTAGCCATTTTAATTCTTAAAATATTGAAAATAATATACTTAACGTGGACCAATATTAACGTGGCTCCAATGCAGTTACCTCACGTGTTCTTCTCGTATTTGATTTCTAAGTCTTTCATCTCGTTACGTCTGACGTCACATGCGTGAAACCAGAGCTCCTCTAACGCGGATGGATACACCAAGCGTCTCTTCTATGTGTTGTTGTCCATCCATTTAGCTTGAAATCGGTCTTGATGTTGGGAAGGCGTGCAATGATGTCAAAAAAACCCAGACAATTCCCCTCAAATGCAATAAAACTAAAGTAACGAGTCCCGTTTTGAAAATGTAAGGAGTAGAAAGTACAGATATGTTTAAATGTAGGGAGTAAAAGTAAAAAGTTGTCAAAAAAATAAGTACAGATACCTGAAAAATCTACTTAAGTACAGTAACAAAGTATTTGTACTTCGTTACTTCCCATCACTGTTAAAGAAGAACTCAAAGATGACATGAAAACCAAACTCAGATTTGAAGCAAGACATTTATCAACAACTTTCCGCGCGTCTCCACGCGAATCCAGACCCACGAAACTAGATGCAGATGCAGAAGCACGAGTCGATGAGGTGGAGACACTTACTGTAAGGTACAGGGAGGTACAGGGTTACCCGATTCAGATCTTGGTGGGTGACAAACAGTTGATGAGGACTTTGAGACATGTTATGGATCCAATAGTAACATTTACGCTAGAAATGTGGAATGTTATAGTTAGAAAATACAAATTAGGGTTTGCATATGATTCAAAGCTGATTTAAACCAGGCGTGTACGATCCAATATTCAAAGAATGGGCACAGAAAGGCATAACTGCAATGTGTACGGTTTCAGAGAATGGTGAATTTATGAGTTTCCAGGAACTAAAGGCAAAGTATGGTCTCGGAAACAAGGAATTTTGTAGGTACTTGCAGATTAGAGACTACTTTACAAAAGGGATAAGGTTGGAACTCGATGAAACTCCAAATAATGTGATTGGGGTGATTGTGGATGCATACAAACAGAAGGGGCCTCGGGTCGTCTCTACTTTCTACCAAGCTTGTGTGAGACACAAAGTACATCCACAAACTCACTAGTATGGAGGGAGTTCTGCTGGAAGAATTTTGTTCTTCCAGCACCCAAAATTAAAAGCAGCCAACTTGCTCCACAACAACACTGCTGGAGGCAATGTGGGATCATGGAGGCTGACCATGCTCATATTTTCTGGAATTGTACAAAGATAAGGTTGTTTTGGGTGAATATTAATACAGTTGTTAAAAATATTTTGGGGTATGATATCCCAAATACCTGCCTTGTGATGTATCTTGGGAACATTGATGATGTTGTGATCTCTATTTGGCTAAAGGTTTACTTGCGGCAAGTAAGAAACACTCCAAGGTACGAACACTCCAAAACAAGAACAGTGGCTGGAAATTGTCCAAGACATTTTTGTTATGGAAAAGTTGACATAGCTTTTGAGAGAAGAGAATACATTTGAAAAGTACTGGGAAAAATGTAACATTTATATGAGACGTGACACTGACCAAATGAATGCCTAATCAATATATTTGTGTGAATATTGGAATATTTCCAGACTACTATTCATTATTATTGTTGTTATTTATCTTATTTTATTTAACTTTTCTGATTTATTTGTTTGACATTCTTGCTTTAGATGTGCTGTCCTGTCTATATATTTGTGGAAACTCAATAAAAACTTACGTTGAAAGTGCAAATTCAGATGCAAGTGTTGGCCTGTTCAAGGCGCAAGATATTTCCAAAAACTTGTCAATTAAACAGCCTATTTCATATTTTTTTGTCAAAGACCATTTTTTTATTTTCAATACAAAGTCTGACTCTTGCTGCAGATATAAAAATGGAGAGTTTGACCAGCAGCAGGGCTAAATATAATACACAAAATGGCAGATAAACCTCTGGATGTAAAATGAACAGGGGAGTGAGGGTCGGGGTAAGGGAACACAAGTTAGAACCAAAGGGACAAAAAGCAAATCCTCTACTCGCAGTCCAAAAGAAAAAAAAATCATTCAACAATCATTACTCTTACATTCCTTCCCCAAATATGTACACAAAAAGGACGATTATGAGGTGAAGATGCTGTGCACATTATATACCCTATTATTTATATTACATTTATAAAAAGAAATTTGCAAAGAAATTGTACATTTTTTTTGTTTGTGTTTTTCTCCCGAGTTATAAAGATACATCCCTTTATGTTACCAAACATTCAAATGACAAACAGAAACAGAGAGAGGCTAGAGATTACCACAGCATTGGGTTGGATGCATTTTATCTTACTGATAAGCTTTGATATTAAGGAGGAGGCTTGTTTTTGAAATCCATGAACGAGCTGGGTCTTCGCTTGCGGGATCAAGGTTTGGCGTGAGCCATGAATAACATCACATTTCTTTCTTTAAGTGCTTATTGATTGTCTGCTCAGAATACAATGTCTGCTATATCTCAGACGGTGGTGGGAGCTTCGCCCGGGAGCATAGGCACAGACAGGTCCAGGACTGGTTTACAGTAATGGTAGATTAAACATGGTAAGGCTGGCATAATTCTGTGATTTTGTTATTGCAAAAAAAAAATAATCACCAGTGAAAACGACCATGTTTTCAATGCTGCGTACAAGGACTGTCTTTACTGTAAGTGCCATAGGCTTCCACTCTTTGATGTAAAACTTCCCACAGATTACAGCTTCGCTTCATGAAAAAAACAAGAATTACGTCCGCCTTGTCCTTTCCAAGAGATCACAGCTGCCCATCAGCCTATTGGAGTGCCCTTGAGCTAAATCCTGAATAACCCAGCAGTCCCGGGGGCACGCCTGCTCTCTTATTGGCCTACCGCTTCAAGGCTGGATGAAAAAACGTGGATTCATCCCTCCGGACTCACTTAGAACATTCATGTTATTCTAATGAGCCAGTAGTTAAGACTATGGCGCCCCCAGCTAATCCTGCTAGGATGCTTGGCAGCATGCTAACGGTTTCAGACCACGGTCACAGGCCAAGTGCTGCTATACCTTTAGGGCACCCAACATCACTGCTACACCTTCAGCTGTTGAACACAGGAGTTTGGAAGGTTAGAACCAGGACAGGAGATTGCAGCAAGAGGGATTTCCACATTATTCCCAATACATGAACACCTTGGGACATACAACGGCATTGTGCCTTAAAACAAAAGACATAATTGTAGAGAGCCACATAGAGGAGTCTCCTGCAGTTGCACACACACGCGCACACACACACACACACACACACACTTTGTTCCGAGTCAGGAGTAAAGCAACATGGACAAAACTCTAAATACATAGTGAAGGAATGGAAACACTCACAGCCTGAATTTCAAGCGTTTTTTGTTGACTTTTATACAGTAGAACTTACACTAACTTTGCCTGTCATTTCCTTTGGGCGGGTTTGCTTCCCTGGTAAGATACAGTTCTGTCTGCTCGTAGCTCGATGCCTACAGCAGCCAACCAGGTGTGCTGTTGTTACTATGCCTACAGCAGCCAACCAGGTGTGCTGTTGTTACTATGCCTACAGCAGCCAACCAGGTGTGCTGTTGTTACTATGCCTACAGCAGCAAACCAGGTGTGCTGTTGTTACTATGCCTACAGCAGCCAACCAGGGGTGCCGTTACTATGCCTACAGCAGCCAACCAGGTGTGCTGTTGTTACTATGCCTACAGCAGCCAACCAGGTGTGCCGTTACTATGCCTACAGCGACCAACCAGGTGTGCCTTTAATATCCCTACAGCAGCCAACCAGGTGTGCCGTTACTATGATGACAGCAGACAACCAGGTGTGCCGTTAATATGCCTACAGCAGCCAACCCGGTGTGCGCGGTTACTATGCCGACAGCAGATAACCAGGTGTGTGGTTCCTATGAAAACAGCAGACAACCAGGTGTGCTGTTACTATGATGCCAGCAAACAACCAGGCGTGTGGTTCCTTTGACAACAGCAGCCAACAAGGTGTGCTGTTCCTATGACGACAGCAGACAACCAGGTGTGCTTGTTTCTAAAGAATCTCCAGTTGAGCATCGAGAGAGAGAAAAAAATAGCATCGTCTTTTCATTTCATAGAAACCTGAGTTGCTTAACGCATATTTACACTACGCCCCCCCCCCACCCATCCTGTCACACACACACACACACATACAGACACACACATCAGGGGTGGCTCATGCCCTGGGGATCGAGGAGGGAGAAGGGCTTCTTCACTCCGTTTTTCCACGTCCCCGTCTGGGTCGGCCATTTTACCCCGCGGAGGTGGAAGCAGTGCTCCATTACTACTTTTCAGCACCACAGTGCTGTGTTTGGGGGGTGAGGGTGAAGTAACTGTTTTTGGAGGCTGATTGGCTCATTGGCTGGGCGGTCGGACCGGATTCTTTACATTGGGAAGAACAACAGGGAAGCCATGTTTCCATCCATGTCGGTTGTGCCAATTCCATCCATCTTCTTGGCTTCTTCCTGGATCCATTATGAGGCCAACCTTCCTGTAGAGGGTTGGGTACACTTCACCAACCCTCCGGTTTGCAAATAGCTTAACAGCAGCCTAGAAATTGGGATTTATGACACGAGGAGGGCGAGCGATATTTTGAATATGCCGAGTTGCAAAGTTGCAGTCGCACTTTCCGATTTCCCACGGTGCACATGAACGTAGCGGCTAGCCAGGCCTATGAAATTGACCAATCAGGGTTCACAGGGGCTGACTGTGATCCGCTTGCTCTGACTGTATATGCTGACAGGATCTCCCTAGAGGCGACTTGAGGTTTTTAAATGCATGATATACAACTAGCCAGCACAATTACATAAGCATATGAACATTGATCGCAGGTCTTTGTAATTAAGTGTATACATAAGATTATTGTGATGCTATTGTTCAACGTTTCTCGATATTTCGGAATAAATACAGCACATTTGTCGTTGTCTTCGTTTTTTCCTGACGTGAAGAGTCTCCGGGTCCAAGAAGGCGAGGCCTGATTGTCCGAACCGGGGAGTGGATGGACTGAGAAGACACCACGCTAGTTAGTGACAGGAAAGAATACTTTCCCTTTGAGCTAGCTGCTAACAAGCTCCTTTCAGTGAGCTACTAACTAGCTCTTTTCAGCTAGCCGTTAACGAGCTCCTTCCAGCTAGCCACCAATAGCTTTTTTCAGTAAGCTACTAACAAGCTCCTTTCAGCTAGTCGCTAACTAGCACCTTCCAGCTAGCCGCTAATAGCTCCTTTCAGTAAAGCTACTAACAAGCTCCTTTCAGCTAGCCGCTAACTCTGTCATTTCAGGTATTTGCCAATGCACTCATTTCAGCAGCTATTTGGATCTCTCGCCTCTCCAACAGCCAATCCACCCCCAGCTGCCTGTCTGCTACGCAGAAGGCTAGCGTGGATGCTCACAAGGCTAACGACCCGGTGACGGCACAGTAAGACAATCTTTTTTTTGGAATGGTCCACGGTGGTCCGGGCCCCGAGAAAGAGAGAGAGAGAGAGAGAGAGAGAGAGAGAGAGAGAGAGAGAGAGGAGAGAGAGAGAAGAGAGAGAGGGGAGGGAGGGAGGAAGGGGGAGAGAGGCGGTTTTGATTCGTTATCTATTTGGCGTTAGCGGTTGTTAGGTCCATCAGTAGTCTGTCTGACCATAGGTCAGATCGAGGTCAGAGTTGAGGTGCTCGGGGGAGTCCAAGGGGAGGGGGTCTGGTGGGGGGTGGTGGGGGATGGGGGGTACGTATGGAGTGTTCAGGAGAGGTCACAGAGCAGTGGAAGTGAGCTTCTTCAGCCCCCTCCGCTGGGCCAGAGTGGAACATCCCACCGGCTCCAGGACAGGTGGTACGTTCCTGTTGAGGGCGGAGTAAGTGGCTGCCATGGCGCCCTGGAGGTCAACAGAGGGAAACCTTGGCTTAGTGTTTAGTCCTCAGCTTGTGTTTGGATCATGGTATGGTTGTGTTTGTGTTTATGCTAGTGTGTGTGCATGTGCATGTGTGTGCCTGCGTGTGTGTGTCTGCGTTCGTACCTTGACAAGGTGTGGGGCATCCTGTCTGTTGAGAGTGTATCTGGGCAGCTGTTCCCGGTGTATCACCCATGAGTGCCTGAGCACCTGTCCTGCCGTCAGCCGCTGGTGAGGGTCCACATGCAGCATCTTGGACACAAGGTCCTAGGGTCAGAGGTCAGAGTCAGGGTCAAACAACACACATTTGGGACACGGTGAATCATAACTAAAATACATTCACGATAAAACAAACATGGCCGGTGTGTTGTGATGGTATTCCCTGGCACGATGCTAGACCCCCGTCTACATGTATTGATTGCATGCACTGATTGTGGCGAAATGTGTATCGATGACACAGGTAATGATTTTCAATAACAAGAATACTTCAAAGGATGTAATGTAATCAATAACATTAGTGGGCTTGCTAGGCACCACATTTTCCCCTACATTACATCATTGTTGTTGTACAGCTATTTCAGCAGTTATGTATGTGTGTGTGTGTGTGTGTGTGTGTGTGCGTGGTGTGTGTGCATGTGCGTGTGTGCTGTGCGTGCGTGTGTTGTATGCGCCCACCCTTGGCCCTCAGGTGACGCACAGAGTTCCAGTCAGCCTCCGCTCAAGCAAGAACTGTCCCACTCGCCCAAATCCGAGCCAGGATCTCCTCGGGAGTGTCCGCTCTTGGACACATTTGCAAACACGGGAGTGACACCTGGAGAGAGAGAGAGGTGAATGGGGTGTACGGAGATCCGGAGGGATGAGAGAGAAGGACGGAGGTGAATGGGGGTGATGGGGATGGAGTGGAGAGACGAGAGGAGGTAGGTGATGGGCGTGTAGGGAGATGGAGGGAGCAGAGAGAGGAGGAAGGTGATGGCGTGTAGGGAATGGAGGAGAGAGTAGAGGAAGGAGTGGTGAATGGGGTGTAGGGGATGGCGGGAGAGAGGAGAGGAGGAGTGATGGGGTGTAGTGGATGGAGGTGAGAGAAGCAGGAGGAGGAGGTGATGGTGTGTACGGGGGATGGAGGCGAGAGAGGAGAGGAGGATGGTGTGAGGGATTGAGCGAGAGAGAGGAGGAGGTGATGGGGTGTAGGAGATGGAGGGAGAGAGAGAGGAGGAGGTGATGGGTGTAGGGGATGGAGGGAGAGAGAGAGGAGGAGGTGATGGGGTGTAGGGGATGGAGGGAGAGAGAGAGGAGGAGGTGATGGGGTGTAGGGGATGGAGGGAGAGAGAGAGGAGGAGGTGATGGGGTGTAGGGGATGGAGGGAGAGAGAGAGGAGGAGGTGATGGGGTGTAGGGGATGGAGGGAGAGAGAGAGGAGGAGGTGATGGGGTGTAGGGGATGGAGGGAGAGAGAGAGGAGGAGGTGATGGGGTGTAGGGGATGGAGGGAGAGAGAGAGGAGGAGGTGATGGGGTGTAGGGGATGGAGGGAGAGAGAGAGGAGGAGGTGATGGGGTGTAGGAGATGGAGGGAGAGAGAGAGAGGACAGAATCGTCACGTACCCTGTGAGCATGGTGTAGAGCAGGACTCCGAGACTCCAGATATCACAGGCAGCATCATATCCCTGCTTCTTTAAAACCTGACACACAAAGACAAAGATCAAAAAAATAATACAAATATGAAAATGAGAATGTTATTTCAATCTTCATTGGTATCACTTTACAATGAGGGTACATTAATTTACAATTAATTAACATTATTTAATCCAGTGATAAGCATTAACTAACAGCAAATTAACAGGATATATAACATAAACTGAAGGAGGCTGTGTGAGAGAACAAGAAAATCTATGAGAGAGAAAGAGAGAGAGAGAGAGAGAGAGAGAAAGAAAGAGAGAGAGAGAGAGAAAGAAAGAGACAGAGCAATGTCTAGAGACCAGGAAGTGGAAGGACAAAGTGGGCGGAGGCTTAGGGATAAACTAGGAAGTGGTCGTACCTCGGGCGCTACAAAGTTAGCGGTGTAGCACGGCGTCATCAGGAGCCCGTTCTCCGCGCGCAGCTGCTTGGCGAAGCCGAAGTCACAGACCCGTATGGACTCTGCGTTCCCGCTCTCGTCCACGTACAGGATGTTACTGGGCTTCAGGTCTCTGTGGACCACCTGCCGTTCAAACACACACACACACACACACACACACACACACACACACACACACACACACACACACACACCAAAAATACAGTTGCGCACATGACTGACTTTGCCAAGGAAGGCGTTGAAAATGTGTAATTGGTGGATCTAGTAATTTAAGAAAGCAGGTGCCGAACCTCACTTAGTTATGAAATGTTCATAACTAAGTGACACAAAATACTCACTCAGGCAAACTGGCTGGCTAATTATTATGAATTATTAACGTTTACTTTGGCAGACACACACATCCAAGGTCAAAATCTGAGCTCAACAACACTCATAACATGAAAAAAATCCAAATATGACAAGGAGGGGCAAGGTGCAAGGTGCAAAGGTAAAGAAGAAGGTGCATTAGCTACAAATACATTGGTGTGTGTGTGTGTGTGTGTTGTGTGTGTGTGTTGTGTGGTGTGTGTGTTGTATAGTATTACGTATGTGTGTGTGTTGTGTGCGCGCGCCTCACCCCCTGTACATGCAGGTACTCCAGGGTCTTGGTGACGGTGTACAGCACGGCGCTCGCCTCGCGCTCCGAGAAGAACTTCTGCCGCAGGATCTTGTCCAGCAGCTCGCCGCCCTTCATCAGCTCCGTGACCAGGTAGATGGAGCGGCCGTCGTCAAACACCTGAAGAGACCCACGGGTACCACACCTGTTCACACGCCCGCCCACACCACCACACGGGCCAGCCCTACTGTGCAGTGTACGGTACAATCTCCATACATTACAACGCACACTACCTGAGAATCTACGCTCTACCTGTACAGGTAAAGGGGAATGTCGACACACCTGGATTGATAATACCCTAACACTACTCTGTGTAATGGACCCAGTGTATTGCTAGTAATTATAATGCAGTTGGGAGTAGATGAAGTTGATGAAGTTTCACAGGTCTATCCCAAAAAAGGGGTTCAAGCCCAAACCACACAAAGCACAAACGTCAATACCAAAAGAAACAAGAATAGAAGAAACAAGAATATAATCAATCATATCGCTTTAGTGGACCAATGCAATTTTCCTGCTCGCTTTGTATTGGACTAGAGGCCAAAAATGTAATTTAAAAAACAACATTATTTGAACTCGGTCAGTCTTGCTAGAGCGTGACTCACGTCTTTGAGGGTGATGATGTTGGGGTGCTGTCCGTATCGCAGCAGGATCTCCACCTCTTCCGTCGGGTCCCTCTTCGCCTTGCTAATGATCTGCAGAGGACGCACAAGATGGCGGCGACAGTTTGACACACTGGGGAGTGGCTTGAGGTTTGAGCGTGGACGCCGCAGTGCCGCGCTAGGTGTGGGGTGTGCTGCGCTCGCTCGTACCTTGACAGCGTACTCCATGCCGGTGCCTTTGTGCAGACAACGCTTGCAGATGGAGTAGGAGCCCACGCCGATGTCCTCCTTGATGTCGTACGCGTCTGTGAACTGAGACGTGCTTCTGTGCAGTTGCTGCATGCACACACACACACACACACACACACAAAGAAAGAAAGAAGACATTTTATACCACAGAATACTTGATCCTGAATGGTCAATAATGCTCCAAGGGCGATGCATGGGATGAATGGGATATTGATTAATGTTGACATTATTAGGTCTAAAATGATAATACCTTTACTATAACGTTTGGTAGTGGTGGTGTTTCTTCCTCTGTGATCGCCACAAAACTGAAGCCCCTGAAGAGTTGATGGGCGTTGGCACTGGGGGGCACACCTGGAGAATCTGGAGACACACAGAAACACCATATTCATTTTTAAAGTCATAATTAAAATGTTTATTAATCACTTCACAATGACTTATTGCAACTTTGAATATGTGCATATAGGTTTGTAAGGCGTGTATGGAGTGATCGCATGTGTGCGTGCATGCGTGTGTGTGTGTGTATGTGCGTATGTGCATATGTGCGTGTGTGCGTGTGTACCTCTGGGCGTCTTGGCAGTGAACTCTGGGTCAAAGTAGAAGGTGTCATCGGGACGCCCGGACGCAGGTTTGAAAGGCGGATGGATCTCCCTGCGGAACAGTTTCTACACCAGGTCGGGAGAGTGGTAGAGAGACACAGAGAGCCAGAGAGAGAGAGAGAGAGAGAGAGAGAGAGAGAGAGAGAGAGAGAGAGAGAGAGACAAATAGGAAGATACAGAGAGAGATAACTCAGACAAAACCCAAAAGATAAAACCCTCGATAAAGTGAGAGACAGAGACTCACATTCCAGTCAATGGTGCTGTAGAAATGATGTCTTTTAATCTCCTCCACACCATCTGGTCCCGCTCCTACACACACACACACACACACACACACACACACACACACACACACACACACACACACACACACACACACACACACACACACACCACACACACACACACACACACACACACACACACACACACACACACAGAGAGACACACACGTAAGCATATACACACACACACACACACACACACACACACACAAGGTCACATGATCAATAGCTAACAATTGCTAGCTGACAATGAACAGCCATTCATTGAGAAGCCATTTCATTCAAATGATTTTGTAAAGGGTCTTTGAGTATTTTGAGCGCTCTATAAATAAAATGCCTGATTATTATTATAAAAGCTACGTGTTTAGCGTTCAGCGTTTAGCTGGTGTGAGCGCTACCTAGCCTGTTAGCCGGATTCCTCTTGAACAGGTTCCTGAGGAGACTCTGGGCTTCTGAACTCAGGAACTGTGGCATTCCCAACTTAGCCCTGGAGAGAGAGAGAGAGAGAGAGAGAGAGAGAGAGAGAGAGAGAGAGAGAGAGAGAGAGAGATGGAGAGAGAGAGAGATGGAGAGAGAGAGTCAGATGGAGGAGAGGCAGAGCGAGGGGGAGCAAAAGAAATTTGTGAAAAAACGTCAAAGTAATTGAATGAAAGAGAACGAAAGAAACAAAAACAAACAAATAGATAAATGGAGAAAAAATAGGAAAAAAGACAATAGAAAGAGAGAGAACAGAGGGACACACACACACACACACAGAATGGAGGGATAAAGATAGAGGGAAGAGTAAACAGGGTATGATTATGTCACGGTCACGCCTCCAGCCACTAACACCTCTAGTCTATTCACATGAGATTTGCACTGTGGCTCAGCAGTGCACTGCCATTACTGGATTGCAATAGAAACGCGCACACACACACACACACACACACACACACACACACACGCATCGTGCACGTACGCACGTACACACACACACACAAACACTTGCACACCCCCACAGGAAACCAGGTCAGCACTCCGAAGCAGTGCCGCTCAGCACCAAAACCGTGCAAAACAGTGATCAGTTCTCATCCTCTCCCACAGCCATGAGCTCATGTTTCACTCTCTCTCCCCCCCCCCCCCCTCACCGCCCTCTCTCTCTCTCTCTCTCTCTCTCCCCCCTATCTCTCTCTCTCTCTCTCTCTCTGCTTGAGTCCTCTCTCTGCTAGATCTCCCTCCATCCCTCGATACCACCACCCGTCTATGTGTCTGTCTGCCCCTCCATCACCCCCACCCATTTCCAACAGTGTCCTTCCGTCACTCTATACCCTCACCCATCTCTGTGTCCATGTTTGCCCCTCTCCCGCCACAGATGGCAGTAATGTAACACTTGGATGGATGCTACTGCTATAAAAGCATAGAAGAACTATAGAAGAAGACAGGAGAAGAAGATGAGAGGACATGCTGAGAGGAGCTCCCTTAATTGGGAATCTCTCTGGACGCCCAGATTTGCCTATTAATCTCCCTCTCTCTCTCTAACGTAGAGAGAGAGACATTGAGGTGCAGTGGGTGAAGGGACTCACTTGAGGATCATGGTCATGGTCTCCTTCCTGTCCTTCCCCTGGAATGGCAGCGTCCCAGTCAGCATCTCAAACTGAGAGAGAGAGACACACACACAGATACATAGAGAGAAAGACACACAGATAGATAGAAAGAGAGAGAGAGAGAGTTAGTCATGTTCACTGTGTAGACATTTTGACATTGTTATTGTATTCTTGTATTGTTTTTAAAAAAGAGACAGAGAGACACAGAGAGAGAGAGAGAGAGAGAGAGAGAGAGAGAGAGAGAGAGAGAGAGAGGAGAAAGAGAGAGAGCATCCACAGACAGAAAGACATACTGACAGAGAGTAGTGTTCATTTGGTCTCCTTGTCTCCTCCATTATTCTGACAGGTGACATCAAAACGGCCATTATGATGACCGTTGACGTCCAATCAAAGTCTAGTATAATCCGATTGGCCAATCAGGGGTCTCCTCTCACCATGAGCACGCCGTAGGACCACCAATCGGCGCTGTGCGTGTGTCCTCTCCTGTTGACCACCTCGGGGGCCATGTACTCCACCGTCCCGCAGAATGAGTAGGCCTTGTTCTCGTGGTCAATGGCCTCCTTGCTCAGGCCAAAGTCTGCACCACACACACACACACACATTTATTATATGATCAAAGTCAGGCAGAAAGATAAATGGAACCATATAACTATGCAAGCACACCGCAACACACACACACACGCACGCACGCACGCACGCACGCACGCACCCTACCTGTGAGTTTGATGTGACCTTCTTCGTCTAACAAGATGCTGAAATAACACACATAATGTCATTAAAAATACGTATGAGCATACATGTTACATTAATGAATGCATACATGTAAATGTACATTATTGTAAACGGATGAATGACTGTGTGGGTGTGTGTCGTACTTCTCCGGCTTCAGGTCTCTGTAGATGATTCCTAGACCATGCAGGTGGTCCAGTGCCAGAGCCAACTCCGCCAGGTAGAACTTCACGTCCTCCTCAGTGAACATCACCTATAC
The DNA here is from genome assembly GCA_002895965.2 of Coryphaenoides rupestris. Lineage (NCBI taxonomy): Eukaryota > Metazoa > Chordata > Actinopteri > Gadiformes > Macrouridae > Coryphaenoides > Coryphaenoides rupestris. The sequence goes on along the minus strand of PIJE02000976.1, from coordinate 158,052 downwards.
ACACACGCACACACCCTATTTAACACACATTAAAAGGTATGTTGCTCGTTCTTAGTGGAAGCGAAATAATGGTATCGTCCTACGGAGGATGCTATAGTAGTGTATCCACCACTCGTCAATTTGCGTCAACTCTGTTTCATACTTTTCAGCCACTTTCAGTAAAAAAAATGCAAACCCCAGCATTAAACAACACCAAATATAAAATTGGACAAAAAGAAAAGATAAATATCTTGATTTATATTATATATATTTACAGAAAAATCGCAATGCATTTCATATCAGCGGTCAAATATGTCCCCGTGTGCGGTAAGAACAGCAGTCTGTAGGTGGCGCCGTTACCTCCTTGGAGAGTCTCGTGAACAGATCTCCTCCGCGCAGGAAGTCCAGGATCAGGTACAACTTCCCCTCGGTCTGGAACGCTGAGGAGGAGGAGGAGGAGGAGGAGGAGGAGGAGGGGGAGGAGTGAGGACAGAAGATTAGAAACCCTAAAAAAAAACCTGCAAACTGAAGTGAGAGCGGAGGAACAGAAGTGTTTGTCGTCAGGGAACAGATTTATTCCTCCTCCCCTCCTCCTCCTCCTCGTTAAATACTTCTATCGGTCACCGGAAACCGAGCCCCATAACACCGTAGTAAGAGGTGATTGGCCGGCATTCAAGCTGCTGAGTCACCGCGGACGTCAGGGATTGGTCCGGAGCCGACGCGCTGACTCACCGTAGTGCAGCTTGACGATGAACGGGTGGTTGACCTCCACCAAGATGTCTCTCTCCATCTTGGTTCTCACTCTGTCCCGCACTGAGTGTACACACACACACACACACACACACACACACACACAAAAGAATAAAACAAGCATGTACCACACATTTTACACCTGCATGCAAACATTTGTATACTAACTCACTAGCCCGCCACTCTCCCTCTTAATTACATTCGATTCATTTATTTATTGGGCTGCCTGCATACTGCCGATATATTGCACATATTGACAACATTGAGAAATTACATTCTAAGAAGGGAAGATTCTCTCTTGTTGTTCTCTTGTTGGGGAGTGTATATATTTGACTCCAACGTGCCCCAGCCCAGGATGTTATGGTCTCTAGTCTAGTTTGTCGGTGAAATAAATGTAATCCCTCAGTAAGCTGGAGGCTTAACAGAACAAAGAGCAGAAGAGACAGATTCAGTTCAGTTGAATACACAAGTGACGTGTTCCGGTTTTCCACCACCAGAGGGCGTAAAGCAAATAGGACAACAGCAGTTTCTCCTTTATCATTTATTGCCTCTCCTATTCGACCATCCCTCTCTGTCCCTCCCCCTCTCTCTCTTTGCCTCTCTCTCTCTCGATGTCAGTCTCTGTCCATCCCTCCCTCCCTCCCTCCATCCATCCCTCCCTCCCTCCATCCTTCCCTCCCTCCATGAGTCTCGTTCTCTTTACCTTTAAGTGTGGCTTTCTTCAGGACTTTCATGGCGTACAATTGGCCTGCATCTGGTCCTGTAATCTTTCTCACCAAAAACACCTGCACACACACACACACACACACACACACACACATACACACACACTTTGTATTATAAAGTGTATGTGTAGACGATGCTGTGTGAAGTGTGATCGGTGTGTGTGTGTGTGTGTGTGTGTGTGTGTGTGTGTGTGTGTGCGTGTGCGTGTGTGTGTAGCCAGCACTAGAAGCAAGCTGTGTGCCTCCACTTGGCCCAAACAGAACAGAACAAACAACCATTAACAACATTAACATTTGCTTGGACATGACCCACTTTATTTGCAGCAGTTATTATCTTCACACGCACGCACGCACGCACACACACGCACGCACGCACACACACACACACACGCACACACACAGGTGAGATGCTCATTCAGAAAGGCACTCAACAGGGGGGAAACCAGAGCCCTCATCCTGCCATCTCCATGGCAACTTGCTGTCAAATACTGGCATAGGCAATAGATTTATGGAGATCCGTGGTGCAAACACACACAACATAGGTAATATAGGCAGATATGCGCACACACACACAGACAGACAGACACACACACATTAGTAATATACACACAGAAACGCGTGTGTGTGCGCACCTTGCCGAAGGAACCCTGTCCCAGGACCTTGCGCAGTTCAAACTGCCGCGGGTCGGCCCGCTCCGAGCCCTCCTTCACGTGGAGCGTGATGTTGATCTCCTTCATGGGGAAGTCCTCCTGGAGAAAAAAAAGAAAAAATCACGTTAGAGATGAACACACACACACACACACACACCACACACACACACCACACACACACACACACACACACACACACACACACACACACACACACACACACACACACACACAGACGAACACACAGACACACACACCCAGGATGATGGTATCCCTGATTAGTGAGAAGTGGGCATGATCTGACCAGCAGCATCGCTTGTCAAGATCACCTGTTCTCCACGGTGTCGTTAAGATCACCTGTTCTCCACGGTGTCATAAGCATGGAGCATGGAATTTTTTTTCCTGCGTGTGTGTGTGTGTGTGTGTGTGTGTATGTGTGTGTGTGTGTGTGTGTGTCCCTGGTACAATAGGTCCTTTTCTTAACATTGTCCTATATCTCGACCCACCAGGGAGATTAAGTCAACAACGTTCATTAAAGTTACATCGGGATGGGCGGGCGGACGGGCGCGGATGGGCACGCACGCACACACAGTACACGCCAAGAAACTCACACACCTGAATACATGAACACACGCACACACACACACACACACACACAATCATCTCTCATCATGTTCTCACACACATACTTGTCAAAGACACAACGGTTACCTCCTTCTCACTGACTAACTCACACTGTGATCACAAGTGTGTGTGTGTGTGTGTGTTAAAATCCCCCTATGCTAGTTACTTTATATGTACCACAGCGTGCTTTGCGTGGCGAATGACGCAACGAAACCAAAACAATAGTCCCACAACAATCCTTTTATCCTCTCTCTCTTCCTCGCCACAACAACAAGCCCTTCTCTGTTTGTCCCTCCATCGCTACATCTCTTGCGTCACCCGGCCCTACACCTCCCGCCCTGCTCTCTCCACCTCCGTGCGGTCGGCGCTCTGTCGTTCCGGTGCCTTCCATCGGTTCCAGACTAAAGCGTCCCTTTGTCTTCTCTGGCTAGTCCTCGATTCTCTTGTTTTTCCACCTCTGCGCTGACTCCTCCACTTGCTTCCTTCTAGAACACATGGTCTTCTCTTCCCGTCTCCCCTCCCCCGCCCGTCTCCCATACCTGCACGTCCCAGGTGAGCCGCCTGTGTGGCACGGTGGCGTGTCCCCGTGCATTGTGGGTCCCGTAGTTGCGGCAGTGGCTCCGAGGTGCGAGCATGTCTTGTCCCTGGTGTGTGGGTGCCGCCGAGGCGTCCGATCCTCGCTGCTCTGCCAACTCCTTCCACACTGAGATGCCGCCTCCCTGCGCTACATCCCCACCTCTCTCTCCCTCCTCCCTCTCTCTTTCTCTCTCTATCCATCCATCACCCGCCCTCCCTTCCCTCGCTCTCCCCTCCCGCGCTCTCTCTCACACATGTTCTATCTTTATTTCAACTGTTCTCACCTCTGCTCTGATTTGGAACCCTCTCTCGGCAGTGGGAATAATGTAA
>PIJE02000976.1:146918-149418 GCA_002895965.2 Coryphaenoides rupestris | reverse complement strand
CACACAGACGTGTGCACATGCACAAAAGAAGCAAACACGCGTGGGATTTGTCGGGTTAAAGGCGATGCATTTCCGATATACTGAGCCCACAGGTTCAAATATCACACACACACACACACACACACACACCACTTTCAGTAAGAATAAGTCTGACATTTGTCCAAGGTTAGTGTTATGCAAGTCGTTATTGAATATATATACGAAAAGATGATGATGAATATAAATAATATACAATACAAAGTGGCGTATTTATTAACATCGAGCGGTGATTAACATGACATCGGCAACACTGTCGAAATACACTTTTTTATATTAAGGCCCCCCACTCCCCTTTGCAAATACAGTGTAAAATATAGGAGTTGAGTCTTTATTTTACGGGGCCATTTAAAAGCCTCATCCTAATGTCAAGGGCAATTAGGTCCTAACATTTATGTCGGGGCAAAATGCCCCAAGAGAGAGGTGGTCTTTTGCAGGGTTGGATTGGATTTTTGACCCTGCCAAAGACCATCACTCTCTCCAAGACCCTCGTCTGAAACACGGCGCATACTTTGCTAGCCCCGTGTTGCTGGCTGGGTTTGTCCCAGCAGGGCTTCTGTACCTCCACCCATGACATCACCACTAACCGCATGACACTGTGTTATTGGAGAACAGAGAGACAGTGTGGGGATACGAGAAAGAGAGAGAGGGAGGATGAGAGGAAAAGGGATATGAGAGAATACTAAAATGTACGTAGAGATTAAAACGAGAGAGTGGTGGATGACGGGATGAGAGAGAGAGAGGGATGGATAGAGGTTATTAAGTATGGATGAGCAGAGGCAGAGAGAGAGAGACTCATCATTTATTCACGAGCTGGGAAGACCGATCCTCAATCACACACACACACACACACACAAAACCAAAAATAACATAGCTCCTCACTTACACACATTTCTCCCACCAAGACGCAGGTGAGACCGGAATACACAACTATGTGCGTGTGCACGTGTGTGTTTGTGTGTGTGTGTGTGTGTGTGTGCATGTCACACACACACACACACACACACACACCAGAATGTTGTTGTTCCACTCATGCGGCTGTCAACAGATCTCCACAGATTACACAGGTTACTGGAGCGAGAGAGGGGTGGAGGGGGGGGGGGGGAAAGGGTGGGCTGGCTGGCAGTGGGTGGATCTGAGTCACAAAACTTTATTTCCATGACAACCACGTTGCCATGGGAATGTGTCCCAGGTTCTGTTTGCCCACCCACCCCACCCCACCCACCCCACCTTACCTAACACACACACACACACACACACACACACACACACACACACACACACACACACACACACACACACACACACACTCTGGTACGACAGTACAACCATTGTTGAACTTCCACTACCACCCCCCACCCCTAGTCTCCCTCATTAGGGGGTCATATCCAAGTGTTTCATCTGTTGCCAATGGAGCTCTCTGATTGGGTCCCCTTAGTGACGACATCACACACACACACACACACACACACGCACAGATACACACACACTTTAGTGCCGATCACAAAGAGTGTGTGTTGGCAGCTCTCCCCCGTTTTCCCGCTCTCTCGTGTACTTCCTTGTTATGCTGTCTGATTCTCTTCCAAACTATCATTCATGTATCCCTCTACCCCCACCCTCTCTCCCCCCTCCTCCCTCTCTCTCTACAGACCCTCCCCCCTTCTCTATGAAGTAAAAAGTCTATACTCAGATCCAACAGACATACAGAAAAATATGTACAAACTCTGTGCATGAATAAGTTATCACAGAGTGTGTGTGTGTGTGTGTGTGTGTGTGTGTGTGTGTGTGTGTGTGTGTGTGTGTGTGTGTGTGTGTGTGTGTGTGTGTGTGTGTGTGTGTGTGCGCGCACTGCCCTGCCGCTCAGCTCAAACAATTATGTGGCATTTTCACACCGCAGCAGTAGCCGTCATACCACAACACTTTAAACACACACGGTATGTGACATATACTTGCTATTTCTGAGCACTTGGTACTTTACACACCGTGAACACACGTGTGTGTGTGTGCGTGTGTGTGTGTGTGTGTGTGTGTGTGTGTGTGTGTGTGTGTGTGTGTGTGTGTGTGTGTGTGTGTGTGTGTGTGTGTGTGTGTGTGTGCGTGCGTGTGTACGGGTACCACAGTAGGCCTGTAGTGACAAGGGTGTAAACCTCAGGCGTGTTTAGTTCAAGATTCAAGATGTCTTTATTGCCATATCTAACAAGTACAATGGAATGCTTACTCCCCAGTCGCTCCTGCAGTGTTCTTCTAAACAAATTCTAAACAACTCTAAACAATTAGTAATGGTACCTAGTAAGTACAGTAAAAAGTACAGTAAAAAGTTTTCTTCTGAATAGTATTCTTATAAACATAAATACTAAAACAACTCTGAACAATTAGTAATACAGTACCTAATAAGTACGGTAAAAGTAATAAGTAACAAGTAGTAATAATCTGGCTGTTGGTACAGTACAGTAATATTCTTATC